>JAWQFJ010001464.1:0-47657 GCA_034096865.1 Theodoxus fluviatilis | reverse complement strand
CTACCTCAAAACAGAGCATCGCAGAAACACGTTTCACCGTTTTTAGTGCCTTTTGGTCGAGTTTTGCTTGTCAGCAATGTTCAACCACCACACGATCGACACAGCGACACACGCTAACAGATTTCGCTCTCTCTCTCTCTCTCTCTCTCTCCCCTCCCCCTCCTCTCTCTCTCCTTCCCTCTCTCTCTCTCCTCCCTCCCTCTCTCCCTCTCTCTCTCTCTCTCTCTCTCTCTCCTCTCTCTCTCTCTCTCTCTCTCTCTCTCTCTCTCTCACTCACACACGCATGCACGCACACACACACACACACTTTTGGTAAATTAGTTGTAGATGTTTGTTTTTTAAATTTACAATGCAAATGTGTTGTGGAGACTCTCCAGACTTCATTTGTGTTAAACTCAAAACTTGATTTTTGATGATTTTTTTACGAAGTAGCAAAGGCTGTGTGCCCCCTTAAAGCTTGCATGTATGCATTTCTGATTGCTTTTCTATGGCCATAAGTTAGGTTTGTACTGAAATTGAAGAAGTTTGGGATTGTTTTCCTTGAAGCAAGTAACTGCGAGTTTGACCCCGTTTTTGAATTTGGGGGGGGGGGGGGGTTCGTTTGAGTCCACCCATGTCATTGTGATTGAGTCAAATATCTATCTGTTGTGTGGATATGATTTATAGATGTTTGGTTTTCAATTTTAGAATGATTTCTTTATCTAGAGATGACTCCTGAGGTATACAGGAAACGGTAAAGACAGAATTATTCTAAATTTAGCATCATTTATCTGTCAACCATCCTTCTGATCAATGTTGTCACTTTTATTGCAAGTTTACTACTTTTCTTAAGGTGTACATAGTGTATGTTAAAGATGATTGTCATTGGTTGCTTCCAAACAACATTTTGTAGCAGTTATGATGCACTGAAGTTGTAAAAGCATTTTTTGTGGTTTCTTTGAACATCAATAACTTTGGAAATAAGTATGTTCATATACATTTTTTTACTGTTTTAGGTAGAAAAAAAGTTGAACTCTTTGTGCAAACTGTTTTGGGGCCCCTGGTTGACTTTTTATTTTTTATGAATCATTGGGTGTAGAGGGAAACTGCAGTATGCAATACTGTGAAACCTGCCATTATTCTATTTTCCAAATAAATTACAGAGCAAGCAGCATGCTTTTTCAGATATGACCAACAATTTTATTTTAGTACACAGCTAGAGAAAACAGTAGAAAACTTAGCCCCCTGGCGACTCTACTGGGCTTTTCTCCAAAACTGCCTCAGTGGCTAAACCCTGGTTTGATGTCATGCATGGTCACGGCAATAAAGCACGAAGTGGCAGAATTTGGGGGGAAATAAGGCCATCAAACTGAAGGTTGAAATTCACAGTGGTCTAGAAACTGGCCTAAGTGAGACAATGCAACTTTCCTTTTTTACCAACTCCATTTATAAAGGAATAAAACAAACCCAACAGTCATGAAAATTTCATCACTCACTAATGTCAATACTTAGCCTCCTTAACCCTTAGTAATTCCCCCCCCCCCCCCCCAAAAAAAAAAAGGCACACTCCAAGTGCACTCACATTGATGACTGACTGGCTCCGATGTGTGCTGTGCTCTCATTGGTGGATAGAATCAGTGAGCATAGTGAACAATTACTGTCAAGTGCACAAACATTCAGACTGGCACTTTGAATTTTCAGACTGTGGCACTCATAAGAGTTAACATCACAATCTTATACACTTCACCACAACATTCAAGTCATGATATGATACAACATCAAGGAGTGTCCAGATCTCAGGCACATATCAAGCCAGCAACCTTCCCCAAGACATATAAGTCCTCTGCCTACAACACAATAATGGCCACAAATGCTATCATTGCTATTATTGGCTTTAGAGGCCCAAATACTCCCAGAACTTACAAAGTGTTTCCAAATCTTTCCAGGGAGCGATAAATGCTTCTTTCACCACTCAAAGACTACACCAGGAGTCTGCAAGCACAACTGAGGACCCACCTCCAGCATCAGCCGCCTGAGCTTGGGCAAGGAGGAGAGCAGCTCATCCAGAAGCCCCTGCTCCAGGCGCTGGTACGTCTGGTACCGCTCCAGCACCAGCGAGTGCAGGTTGCGCAGCTGTCCCAGGTTAGAGGCGCTGGGCTCGGACCAGTCGAAGGGCATGACCAGAGTGGTCAGGTTGGGGGCCTGCTTTACAAAGCCAGTGAAGAAGTGGACAAACAAGCGCTGCCTGTGCCGTTGTGCCTGGTGGAACTGCAAGACAGAAGGAAAGCAACTGCGTGTATACACTTTCCCTCATGTCAAATCCACAGCAACTGCATGTATACACTTTCCCTCATGTCAAATCCACAAAACTGTGTGTATACACTTTCCTCTTGTCAAATCCACAGCAACTGTGTGTATACACTTTCCCTAATGTCAAATCCACAAAACTGTGTGTATCCACTTTCCCTCTTGACAAATCCACAGCAACTGCGTGTATACACTTTCCCTCATGTCAAATCCACAGAAACTGTGTGTATACACTTTCCCTCATGTCAAATCCACAGCAACTGCGTGTATACACTTTCCCTCGTGTCAAATCCACAGCAAACTGTGTGTATACACTTTCCTCATGTCAAATCCACAGCAACTGCATGTATACACTTTCCCTCATGCCAAATCCACAGCAACTGTGTGTATACACTTTCCCTCATGTCAAATCCACAGAAACTGTGTGTATACACTTTCCCTCGTGTCAAATCCACAGCAACAGCATGTATACACTTTCCCTCATGTCAAATCCACAAAACTGTGTGTATACACTTTTCCTCTGTCAAATCCACACCAACTGCGTGTATACACTTTCCCTCATGTCAAATCCACAGAAGCTGTGTGTATACACTTTCCCTCGTGTCAAATCCACAGCAACTGCGTGTATACACTTTCCCTCGTGTCAAATCCACAGATCAGGATAGGTTGACCTTGCTACCTCCGCCCAGGAGGATATATGGTCTACCCTTGGTTCATTAGTTAATTAGTTATATTAGCAACATAATTCGAACAGTTTACAACGGATCCTGATGAAATTTGGTGGAACTTACTGGAGGGTGGGGGTTTCACCCAAGGAGGAATCCATTACATTTTGGAGGTTGACCTGTCATCTTGTTTGGGAATTACAACCAAAAAGGGAATGTTTACCTGTTGTGTAGTTTGGAATTGGAAGCATAAAGATATATTTTATTGCACAACATTAAATGAAGTTGATGATGTCGACCTATTGATGGCCGTATGAGTTCTACACTCAAGAGTTTCAGCCAAGAAAATGCACTTTTCATTGTGTCAGTCCTGGCTAGGAGAACATGGTGTCTTTATATTAATCATACAGGCCATGGATAAGAAATTTTGGTTTCCTTGGCAGAGGATTTCAGCTCTCAGAGTGCTCTCAAGTAGTTTCAAGAAAGTATCTGATTATTGGGGAGTACAAAGGAGCTAAAATGTTGTAGCTGATTCTAACTGACCTTAGAGTACATTAGACAGGTAGGCTTCTGCAGTCTTAGAAGGAAATAAGTTATCAATTTAACTTATTCATTTCCATAATCTTTTATTCACATTTTTCATCAACCTTCCTGGACACGCACTTAAGACCTCTAACAATTTAAACCAGGCTGACTCCATAGCAATTTCTTCTCAGTCTCAACTTTCTAAGTAAAGCCATGTACCCAATCCGAAATCCTACTTGTCCCATACAGAAAGTGGCAGACAAAACATACTTTTAACTTCAGTCTATTAAGAATCCATCAAAAATAGAACCCAGCTGTAGGTCAGTTGAAAAATAGTTCCTTGGAAAGGAAACAATTATCAGTTTTCAGTGTGCTTGTTGTACTGGCGTAAGCTGGTTCCTGTTTCAGTGTTTGTGGGAAACCAACATCATGTGTCTCTGTGCAAGGATGTCACCAACTAGTGTAATGTTTAAAATTAGTAAATGGATGCAGGCTATATGAAATCTGCTTCCAATCGGATTGAAATAGACTTATAGAGTCATATGGCTTCATCAGTTCATGTACTTCCTCTTGGTGTGAAACACTGTGTGCCTTTGTAGAAGGATGTGACCAACTACATTAATGATTTGAGTAAATGAATGCAAGCTACATGAAATCTGTTTCCAATTAGATAGAAAGAGAATCATACTCCAATAGCATTTCCTCTAGGTGTGCCCCAAGTACCTATTTCCAACTAACAGACAGTGAACGAGTTTCTCCTACATGGCACAGAATCACTGATTCTGTGATAGGAAACAATTGTAATGTAAAAGCAGAGGGTCACAGCTGGTTTTTATTCAGGTGAAACCAGCAGCTAGTACCTATCTACACAGGTTAATAGAGAACAGTTTCCTTGTGAATACCAGCTAAGCAGCTAGAGAGCTAAGAAATGAGCTGTTTATGCTCCTTGTTCCAAAGGTAAATATTAATTACATGAGCAATAAGCACACTTTTCTCTTCTAGACTTTGCTGTACATAAAAAATACACACTTTAGCAGTTGAATGAAAAGATCACGACATCACTGACATTTCAGTCTGGTTCACTCATGGCAGTCATGCTTCGTCACATATGATAGAAGGTTGAGCACTTTCAAAAGGTAACAAGAAATGCCACATTTGGACCATGATCAAAAGAGAGAGTAGGGCTGGCTGGCTGGCTGGCTGGCTGGCTGGCTGGCTGGCTGGCTGGCTGGAACTCTATGGCTTATCAGCTTCTGTAGGGTTAAAGGCATTGATCACAAATGTATGACAAGAGCTCATTAGAACCAGAGTAAGGCAAGTCACACTTTCCCTAGTCATCTCCTTTTACAAATCTCGTAACCTTGGAGACACAGTGGGTCTATTCTTACCTGCAACCCACTTCGAGAAGAAATCAGGGAGAAGGAAGGATGGCGTCATCATTTCAATTACTCCTTACCTCAATAGCCTCTTCACTCTTGAAGGTTCGATTGGGATCCAGCCAGAACATTCGGCAAGGTGTCTGCTGCCAGTTGAGGCGTGCCGTGCGCATGTCATGCGTGACGGCTGCATCCAGCACCTCCTCTATCATGGACAGGAAACGGTCCTGGTTGTTGCCGATGTCGAAGCAGAACTCAAACCTGCGCAGGACAGGTTTCACGTCCACCAGGAACCGAGCAAAGGCATGCACCCGAGCGCGGTAGCAGTCATAGCAGCTGGCAGTACACTTGTGGTCTGAATCGGGCAGGCAGCATAGGGGGAACTCGGAGAAGGCCACAGCTGACCAGAGAACAGGTGTGCGCATAAGCTGCCACCAGTCCATGCACACGCGTGCAGCGCGGCCTTTCTCACAGCTGGACAGGTAGGAGAACACCTTCAACTTCATCTCGTCAGGAAGCTGGCTGAAGGGGAAGCAGTCCCTGTCATCAGAGATGAGCACGGGCACTGGCATACAGCCCCCTGCTTCCCCTCCAACTGCCCCCCTGCCCCCCTCAGAGTCGGAGTCAGAGGCAAAGCTGGAGGTGGCAGCATGGCCAGAAAAAAGGGGAAAGCTAGTGGACCGGTAGCGGCTATCTGTCCCACCCCCCTCTTCACCCCCCGTCCCCCTTGCACCCCCCATGGCAGACTGGGGGCGCTTTTTGGAGCCTTTCCTCTTGGGGCGCCGACCACTGCCCCCTCCAGTGCTGCCCCCCCGCACCATGCGGCTTCGTCCCTCCATTGTGCCTGCACCTGCAATGGAGTGAAAATAACAATTATTTGCATAATAGCCTGGCAGAAGTGGTTTTCTTCATATATACCATTTCCTAAAAATTCTTCCCTCAATTCATTGTTCTCATTGCTAGGTTAATCATTTTGAATACTACATTTCCATATACTTTATTCAAAATTCTCATTTTTATAAATTTCAATTTTTAATTTAAATTTTAGTTCGCAATGATGAAGAATAACAGTCAAGTCACCCCGAGCAGGGAATGAACCATGGCACTTAAATGCCTTCCAAACTGCCAACAGGTGCAGCTACTGCACCTAATCGCCTTCCAAACTGCCAACAGGTGCAGCTACTGCACCTAATCGCCTTCCAAACTGCCAACAGGTGCAGCTACTGCACCTAATCGCCTTCCAAACTGCCAACAGGTGGAGCTACTGCACCTAATCGCCTCTCACAACTGCCAACAGGTGCAGCTACTGCACCTAATCACCTCTCACAACTGCCAACAGGTGCAGCTACTGCACCTAATCGCCTCTCACAACTGCCAACAGGTGCAGCTACTGCACCTAATCGCCTTCCAAACTGCCAACAGGTGCAGCTACTGCACCTAATCGCCTTCCAAACTGCCAACAGGTGCAGCTACTGCACCTAATCGCCTTCCAAACTGCCAACAGGTGCAGCTACTGCACCTAATCGTCTCTCACAACTGCCAACAGGTGCAGCTACTGCACCTAATCACCTCTCACAACTGCCAACAGGTGCAGCTACTGCACCTAATCACCTCTCACAACTGCCAACAGGTGCAGCTACTGCACCAAATCCTAATCTTATGAGAGATGCATTTATCAGCATACTGCTGCACAAACTTGACAGCTAAAGAATACTCTTTGTAAATTTACAAGTTCACCACTGCAGCAATCCTATCAAATAAAAATCTACAAATGTCAAGGCATATTCTTTCAAAGCTAGAAAGCGTTGCTTAAACATATATTTGATTTGTATTTTTAATTGACCTATGATATTTTCATGGTGATTAAATGTGTTTACATAACGTTCAACTCTGAATTGACAAGGCCTTCATCATCATGTCCGTCGCACTTCATATTGAGTTCGAACCTGCATCAAGTTCAAATAATGTTCACTATTCATGTATTTATTATTAACTTTTTTCTCTTTTTTTGGGGGGTGAGGGTGGGGGGGGGGGGGGGGGGGGGGTATTTCTATTGAAAAATCATCTACAGCAAAGATAGGTCATACATATTTTGTGCAAATTGCTAAGAATACATTTTGTTTTCATGTGATGTAGACCTAACTTCCATAAATTATAAATTAACAGCACGGAAAAAATTCTGAAGCCAGGTGCCAAGAATGACTATGAGTCATGATGTAAATTGTACGGGTGAATTACACTTTCATAATATAAATCGGGCAAAATGTGCAGATGTCAGAAACATCGTTTTCTATTTTAAACATCCCTATCATAAGGGTAACTCCATTGCTGGGTTCAAGTTGCAAAAGGACAACATAGTACGAATACAGGGTCTGCACTTTTAGTGGGCAGAGTGGCGCCTGGCTGCAGAAGTCTTACCACATTTTCAAGTCAACTGCATACAGTATGATTGTATCTTTACAAAGTAAGAGACAATTTATGAGTTCTACCCCAACGAGTTGGTCACAGCTTTTTTTTTCTTATTCTTTTCTTTGTTTCCTTATAAATACAAAACACTGTACCCCAAACCTTAGCCAAAAACTCCTTCAGACCCACCCTCACACTTCAGTATCATCCCATCACTGATCGGATTCGATCAACTCTCCTCTCCAACTGGCATCTTCTAAAATCTTCTGATGAAACAACCTCTATAACTGAGAAACCCATGATTGCCTATAAACGAGGTATTAACCTCAGAGATATACTCGTCCTGTCCTCCCTATCAGGCCCCTTCTAACACCCGCCTGGCACTCACCCCTGCAACCTCACTAGCTGCAAGACCTGCTCATTTCTGCATAGCTCCATCCAAATCCAAGGCCCCAAAGGAAACATGCACATAACAAAATACTTCACATGTCACTCCACAGATTTAGTTTATGCAATTACAT
Organism: Theodoxus fluviatilis; assembly: GCA_034096865.1. Lineage (NCBI taxonomy): Eukaryota > Metazoa > Mollusca > Gastropoda > Cycloneritida > Neritidae > Theodoxus > Theodoxus fluviatilis. The sequence goes on along the minus strand of JAWQFJ010001464.1, from coordinate 39,878 downwards.
GTGTAGCCAAGAGGAAATCCTTCCCTACTGAATTACTTTGCTCTCAGTATTCTCGACCTCTTGCCATGTAACTTGCTCTCTCTCTCTCTCTCTCTCTCTCTCTCTCTCTCTCTCTCTCTCTCTCTCTCTCTCTCTCTCTCTCCCCCCCCCCCTCTCCCAAGCCTTCCCTCTCTCCCACCCCTGTCTCCCGCTGTGACCACTCATCTCTCAGCTGGTGGCGCTGGGCTGGAGGATGACTGGCATGGTTGTCTCCAAGATGTCAGCGGTCGGAGCTGCCAGATTGTCAGCACCCACCTACCGCTCTGCCCCTGTTTCACAGCCTCCGCTCTCTCGCTTCCCTCGTCTCCAGCTGTGGCCACTCCTTCCCTTCTCTGTGGGGCGCTGAGCTGGACATAGGCTGACATTGTGGTCAGTTTGGGAGCAACATAATTCTGAGCCACCAACGCCTCCCTACACCTGTTTCTCACGCCAGAGAACTTCTGTCCTTTGTGTAAAATTCCTCAGGTTCCCTCTGTGTATCTATTCTTGTGGACCCCAATAAATAGAGGCAGCAGTGCATGCTAAGACAGACCCGCTACGAGACCCCATCCCATCTGGGGGAGAGACTACTGCCACCACGGTCTTGGGTTGGTCCAGGCGATTATCATCAGGCCTCGGACCAGCCAGGGGCTCCTGTACCCATGGATGAATAAAGTTGTGGAAAGCAAGCACGAATTGTCTCATACCTGTGCCCTACAGCTACCATCATGCCTTATGTCACCCCATCACAATTGGCGCTGCTGAGCAGGGTGAGACAACGTGCTCTTTCCACAACTTTATTCATCCATGGGTACAGGAGCCCCTGGCTGGTCCGAGGCCTGATGATAATCGCCTGGACCAACCCAAGACCATGGTGGCAGTCGTCTCTCCCCCAGATGGGATGGGGTCTTGTAGTGGGTCTCTCTTAGCATGCACTGCTGCCTCTATTTATTGGGGTCCACAAGAATAGATACACAGAGGGAACCTGAGGAATTTTACACAAAGGACAGAAGTTCTCTGGCGTGAGAAACAGGTGTAGGGAGGCGTTGGTGGCTCAGAATTATGTTGCTCCCAAACTGACCACAATGTCAGCCTATGTCCAGCTCAGCGCCCCACAGAGAAGGGAAGGAGTGGCCACAGCTGGAGACGAGGGAAGCGAGAGAGCGGAGGCTGTGAAACAGGGGCAGAGCGGTAGGTGGGTGCTGTCGTCACCTGAACATCCCTACTACAGCATCATCGTGAAGTGGAGCCACAACATGCAGCTGTCTCTCCAGGGTGCACCCGTCCAACCTGCCTTTGATGAGACTGGAACCACCAGCCAAGCCCCGCATCACTCGACGCCTTTCCCTGGTATGCTAAAACAACGGCTGGCATTCCATACGCCCGCCTCCAGGAGTCATTTCCCTTCATGAACATTTCGATATTTTGGTGCTGAGAGAACATGAACAGATTTGTGAGAGACACTCATGCAATTCCCTTCATGGAAATGGACACTCTAATTGTAAGTAATTCATTTGATCGACAAGACAGGAAATTTCTGCAGTCACTATTGTAATTTGTAAATGAATGGAAGATTGCTATCTAATTTCTTTCCATACGCATAGTTGTCATGAAGAATAACGGAACAAAAGCGTGAAGCTCATGTTAACTTCATTGTGCTCTTCGATCATGATGTCCGTATGTATGTGTAGCTCGTCTAAATATCTGGTGTACTTTTGTTTCTTTGTTCACTCGGGACTTGATGATCCTTGTGGTTCAAGGTTACATACCACCCAAGGTTTCATTAGCGCTGTTCTCATGTTGTTGTAGCATGCGTCGGAGTGTCTATTTTTGTTTTATGTTCATTCTTGGCAAAGTGATCTTTGCGGTTAAGGTTAACGACCACCCAAAGCTTCATTTGTGTGACCGGTTCACGCCTAGAATAAGTCTTTGTTTTGAGTGTTGCCGTGTAATCCCAGTGGTTCGAGTCCATTAGGAGATAATGTGTTGTTATAGCATGCGTCGGAGTGTCTATTTTTGTTTTATGTCCATTCTTGGCAAAGTGATCTTTGCGGTTAAGGTTAACGACCACCCAAAGCTTCATTTGTGTGACCGGTTCACGCCTAGAATAAGTCTTTGTTTTGAGTGTTGCCGTGTAATCCCAGTGGTTTGAGTCAATTGGGAGATTATGAGAGTGCAGGGTTTGCACTGAGATAGATGGTCAGTCAGGACCCGGAGTGTTTTCTGTGTTGTGGAACTTGTGGTAATCATCAACTAAAATGGACGGCAAAAGGCCGGTTTAGTCTGATAGGCACGAGTCTCATTTTCTGTTGTGTCCTTTGTCGGCAGTATATCTTAACTCGTTGAATGATCAAGCTCGCTTCAAGTTAGATGACAAATGTAGTTTTGCGTACAATGGTTTTGTCTTTAGAAGTGATTGTGAAAGGTTTGTGCACCATGCTAAATTTCGCACTTGTGTTTGTACATCAAGGGCGTTATACCATAGAGCGGGAGGAGAGGCAAGAAGGTAGCATGTTGTTTATTTCGCTGGAAGGGCAGAACCGATCCACATTGATATCGTCATTTAAAATTTGTTGGGCATTCACTGATTCTGTACATCAAGGACGCTGTGCAAGAAAAAGCGGGGGGAGACGAAGAAGGGTGTGAAAACCTTCCCCCTTTCAATACTATCATGTATCCTGCGCCTCAGATGCCCATGCTGTGTAAGTTGTAAGACCAGCCGACTATGTAGCTTATGAGTCTGGGAGAGTCCATCGTTTGTTTACTGGAATTGAGATGTGATCGCGGACAGTTCCCTCCTGTCTCCTTGTGCTGCCTGTCTCGCCTTTCTGCATGATGATGTCCTATACCTACATTCTTATTGCCAAATATGATTAGTCTGCCGTATTACTGCCAGGTATGAGAACTGTTGCGATGCCCACAGAGTGTGAGCCACATCTACGTGTAATTCTTTCTCTTGTGTAGAACTAGGCAATTTACACATGGTTTCGGGTCATAATATTGAGAGCAATGTGCAACTTTGGATCTTATATCGGATGCGGGTTCCCTGTCACATACAAAATTCGCAATCCCTTCTGGCAATGCCACATCTTCAGTTATACATATGTGTAGTTCAGTACGACGTGAAGCCTTACGGTCATGTCAAAGGGGAGATGATCATGTAACGCATGATGTAATCCCGTTTCCTGAGTGTGGATAGTCCACCTCGGACTCGGATGAAATTATCCAGCGCGGACGCTGGGTTGTGAAAAGAGCCATGGCATATGTAGCCAAGAGGAAATCCTTCCCTACTGAATTACTTTGCTCTCAGTATTCTCGACCTCTTGCCATGTAACTTGCTCTCTCTCTCTCTCTCTCTCTCTCTCTCTCTCTCTCTCTCTCTCTCTCTCTCTCTCTCCTCTCCCTCCCCCTCTCCCACGCCTTCGCTCTCTCCCTCCCCTGTCTCCCGCTGTGACCACTCATCTCTCCGCTGGTGGCGCTGGGCTGGAGGATGACTGGCATGGTTGTCTCCAAGATGTCAGCGGTCGGAGCTGCCAGATTGTCAGCACCCACCTACGGCTCTGCCCCTGTTTCACAGCCTCCGCTCTCTCGCTTCCCTCGTCTCCAGCTGTGGCCACTCCTTCCCTTCTCTGTGGGGCGCTGGGCTGGACATAGGCTGACATTGTGGTCAGTTTGGGAGCAACATAATTCTGAGCCACCAACGCCTCCCTACATCTGTTTCCCACGCCAGAAGACTTCTGTCCTTTGTGTAAAAGTCCTCGGGTTCCCTCTGTGTATCTATTCTTGTGGACCCCAATAAATAGAGGCAGCAGTGCATGCTAAGACAGACCCCCTACGAGACCCCATCCCATCTGGGGGAGAGACCACTGCCACCACGGTCTTGGGTTGGTCCAGGCGATTATCATCAGGCCTCGGACCAGCCAGGGGCTCCTGTACCCATGGATGAATAAAGTTGTGGAAAGCAAGCACGAATTGTCTCATACCTGTGCCCTGCTACCATCATGCCTTATGTCACCCCATCACACATGTCACAAATGCTCAAAAATATATGCGGGAGAGACTGGCCGTAGTCTCAACACTCGCTTTTCAGAACACCTCGCAGACACATGCCATAATCGAGACAAATCCGTGGCACATCATTTTAATTCACCAACTCATTCCGTCCAGGATGTGGAAACTTTTTAAACATGACACAAATGCAAGGAAAGAGATGGAGACCTATGTGATCCACAAACTGGGTACCAAAAAACCTCTTGGTTTGAACAAAATTTAAATTTGCTGCATCTACTTTTAACTTAATATTCTGTTTTTATCCAAATAGACACTCATCAAGTTTTTACAGTTGATCTATAAATTTATATATGTGCACGTCCACGATATTGCCTAACACTATCAAAAACTGGGGGGTCTGGGTAAAGACACTTGAATAAAACTATCTAACACAGTCAGCATGCATATATTTCAAATTTATATGGGTTCTTTAAATGTTTTTGTAATGTTATGACCAATAGTTTTTATAGTTTTGCTTTGCAGAGATTCACAAAAAAATAATTAAACTCGTACGAAGCGGAAAAATGGCGCCGAAAAACGGGACATTTTGCGACGCCACTTTTGAATGCTTGTTATCTTGTGCAAATTCACCTTACAACGTATAGATTGTGTGAAATAATTCAAGTTCAATTATTAATTTAGTCATATTTCAGTGGAAAGTCGCCACAAAATAAAAACAGAGGTAGTTCTACCGAAATAAAAAGACCTATGTGTACGTTACTCTCGTTTCTACCACCCTTGCTCAGAGGAAAAAAATCGAAGCCAAACATGTGTACATAAATGTGTTGAAGAGAAGGTTCAAATTACTTTTCCTTTCATTAGTTTACTCATACAACTGCATAGTTTTATTATTCTTTTGGTATTAACCAATTTCTTGGGACTATTTTGATGGTCAGCGTCGGTTGTTTCCCTGCGTTACTTACGAAAGGTATGCGTGTCCCAAACGTGTTGCTATATTGTTCCGCACTCGAAACGGATACGAAGGAAGCTTTTGTCATCCCGCAGTAAATGAACACGTTTATAGAAGGATACGTCATAGCACTCACGATTTTTGACCAATGAGAAGGCTCCGTTTCCTTCATTTCCTTCTGTTACGTACGAAAATTTGCTACACATGTGCGAAGCTTTCAGTTCGTTTGATCCGTTCGATCGACCATCTTCATCCAATTTGGGTTAAGTAAGGCATTCTACATTAGTTTTTTATTAATACAATTCAATAGTTTCGTTCATGGGTCATGAATAAATACTTTATGACTAGTTTTTATCAACGCCACTCTGGTTTTAGTTTCTGGTCATACTTACGAAACTCAATCGTCGCGGAGGAGCTTATCACATCGATTGATTTGGTCAGAATCACATCATGTTTGTTTTCATAGAACTAATTTGATGTTCCCTCATGCTAGATATCAAAATAATACCTTTTATAATGATATACGCATGTGATCGTCTCGCTGGTTACAAAGAAACCAAACACAGGTATGTCCCGCCTAGTGTTAGGCAATATCGTGGACGTGCACATATATATATATATATATATATATATATATATATATATATATATATATATATTCCATTCTGAAAAGCCAAGATGCATTTCTATCTTTGTTCCCCTATCAGTGGCAGGACTTGAAAATAGTGTGCAGAGTTTGAAATTTTCAATTAATCATAATTCACGTCAGAGCTTGATTCCATTTCATCTTCCCTCTTCATAGCCTCTATCTCCATACAGATATTTTGGACATTCCTTTTTACCAAATAGCAAAGGCAGACATGACATTCATGGAACACAGTTCAAAATGGACAAGAAACAGATCTTTCCTAACACTACAGCAAGAGTGGCTGGTCACAGACAAAATTACCTGGCACGGGCGTTCTCCTGAAGTGTGTTGGGCGTCAGTGTGGCCAAAGCCTGCATGTTGGCGGTCAGTGACTCTACTTCGCGCCTTAGGCGAGTTGGCGTCTCAAAGTTCCTGTAAGAGAGGTACAAAGGAAACCTCATAATTGGTCATACTTGGGAAAAGTGAACCTGAGATTTCTAGAGCAAAAAATGTGGTCTAGGACTGAATCCATCAGCAACAATTATAGGTTTGTAAAGGATGTGGGACTAAACGAAAGGGAGAGAGAGAGAGAGAGAGAGAGAGAGAGAGAGAGAGAGAGAGAGAGAGAGAGAGAGAGAGAGAGAGAGAATGAATGAGAGAGAGTGAGTGAGAGAGAGAGAGAGAGAGAGAGAGAGAGAGAGAGAGAGAGAGAGAGAGAGAGAGAATGCTTGCATCAAATCATCTTCCATTATCAATCTCAATCAAGTTATGCTGTGGTGACTAAGCTTCTTCATCTATCCAGGAATAACCATATGTAACAGTGTAAGGTGCCAGTCTCTAACATTTGTATTTAGATGAAAAACCATTCGTCCAAATGTCAAAATCAGAGTCATGAACTGTCAATTGATTCGATCGAGCAATCCACAAGTTTGCATGGCGATTTTGAATTAGGACTGCTCACCAGTCCTTGTCGATGATGCCTGGACCTCCCAGACAGTCCTTGCCAGGCGTGTCGATTTGGAATGGCTCGTAGAGTGGAACATCAGAACGACGCCTGCCAGGAGGTGTTCTGCCAGCCAGCCGCAAACTGCGACGAGCCGGCGTCCTCTCTCCAGAGTTTCCTAGTCTCTTCCGACGTCGCGTCGATGTCTTCAGTTTCTGCAACGTCATCAACGCAGGAATCAGTTTGAGCTTGCGACTAAATGTTCCTGAAATTCTTGCTGTATGAAAAAGCCCACTTTTACACTAACTTATCCAATGAGTGACAGACTCAGGAGGATGTCCTCAGGCAGACTGAAAAGATCAAGCTTTGCGCTCGAAGCAAGGGCTTTGCAGAGGAAACATCAGACAGTGATGCCAGAGCTGGTAGAGGCACCATCATTATGATTCTCCCTTGACGCCCCACCCTGGGAAGACAGACTGGGAAACCTGGACATACAGACCAGCGTCCCCCACCTCACATCAAAGGACGAGCAAAGCAGTGTGGTGAAAAAGGCCCTGAAGCTTGCCATGCTTGACGAAAGGTACCCCCAGGAAGCATGGATACGGGTCTACACAGACGGGTCAGCCACAGATGCCATTAGAAATGGAGGAGCTGGGCTGTACATCCAGTACCCTAGTGGTGAGTGGCAAGCAGAGGCTATACCAACAGGCCTCCACTGCACAAACTATAGAGCTGAGGTGCAAGCACTGATCCATGCAGCAAATACCATCAGCGACAGAGTCAACCATGATAATCAGGTGGTCTTTCTGACCGACGCTCTGTCAGTGCTGCAAGCGATGACCAGTAACATTCAGCCTCAGCTGGAGCAGGCGCTGAATAACATCAAGAGCCTGATGACAGTACTGCAGTGGATCCCCTCCCACTGCGGTGTACAAGGAAATGAAGAGGCGGACAGAATGGCAATGCTGGGCGCAGAAGATGATCAAGAGAACAACCCCGCCAGCCTGGCAGAGGCAAAGACCATCATTAAGACTCTGCACAGGACGCCCCAGCCACGTATAGGACAGCTACCACCTGCTATCAAGACCGCAGCAGGTTGTCATCTTCCGCCTGAGAACGGGACACAACAGACTGAATCAGCATCTTCACAAAAAGATGCATGTTGTGCCCTCCCCCATGTGTCCTTGTGGAGAGGCAGAACAGGACACGGCCCACATCCTACAGGACTGCGGGAGCCTCCGGTTGCTGAGGGCAGAGATTTGGCTAACGCTGGAGTCCTTGCACAGCAAACTGTACGGGCCAGTGGATGCGTTGCAGAGGACCACTGATTATATTTCAAGATCTGGACTCCAAGTGTGATCGGCGATCGAGGAGGAGGAGGAGGAGGAGGAGGAGGAGGAGGAGAAGAAGACACTAACTTATCCTATACGGTATACCTAGCTTAGAAGCTACACTACAGCGCAGAATCGAATAAAAACTAAAACAAACCACGAGCAAAAAACCCCAACAAATTTATCGTTCTTTTAGCAAAGATGATAGGAGCATATCTAATGATTTTCATGATCAAAACTGCAACCACGATGAGGTAATCTGCATAACCAAAAAAGGCCAACAAACCAACAGGCATCACTCCATCAGAGATATAGTTTGTTGAACTTTACCTGCCGCAGATTTCCAACGGCATCACGCACAGACTGGGTCATTTTAGAACCACGCCGAAATCTGGGCTGTCTAGGAGCTTCGTTTTCTTCCTCAGGTTCTCTGAGGTGAGGTGGAGTTGCAACATAGTCTTTTTCCTGTGCTGGAATCGCTTTGTAGCGTCGAGACCTGAAGGACGCGCTCATGCTCAGAGCTTTCCGGAGCATAGACATCTTTACTGCAACCAAAGATTTTTGCGGCAACTGACTGTGCGAATCTTTCATTCAAAACACCCGCCAAGAGCCGCTAACTCCGAAACGGAAGTTCTCAAATTGTGTGACTCATTCTTGAAATATATCAGATTTATTATCATTGCATTATAATCGCGTAAGATAATGAAAAGTTGTCTTGGAGGACTTCTGGTGAAATAATATTACAACATAATAAAAATACTATCTCGCGGAAGTACGTGAAGATGCCAACATAACCAGAAAACTATCATGGCCGACATGGGGAACCTATGGGAAGGTAAACACATGTGTGATCTGGCTTGTTGAGGACAGAAACGCAGAAACTTAACATATTTACAGTTCTAGATTCCGCGTATTGTGAATTTCTGACGGAATTATATTATTATGGCAGAGTAAAATGTGTGATGTATGGTGCTGCAGTCCCCGAGATCGAATAGTGTTCGTCTGCAGTGCGGATCGTTGACAGCAAGGCAGATGCATCGTGCAATGTCGCATATGAAACTGTCATGAGGATTAGTAATCGAGAAATGAACCTTCATCCAACTCTCTCTCTCTCTCTCTCTCTCTCTCTCTCTCTCTCTCTCTCTCTCTCTCTCTCTCTCTCTCTCTCTCTCTCTCTCTCTCGCTCGCTCACGTACACTATCACACGCACACACACACACACACACTAACACACACACACGCGCGCGCTTGCGGAACACACAGACACCACACAACACACAGACACTACACAACACACAGACACTAAACAACACAACACACAGACACCCCACAACACACAGACACCACACAACACACAGACACCACACAACACACAAACACCACACAACACACAGACAATACACAACACACAGACACCTCACAACACACAGACACCACACAACACACAGACACCACACAACACGCCACACAAACACCAACACCAGCAGCACCACCATGCCATGCTGTCACCACTCATACTCACTTAGAAATGCATTCATGTCTTAATCTTGCAGTCTGTCCACAGCTACCGTAACACATTTGCTTGAAATGTGGAAGTTTCTGTACTGCCCACATGATTCATGTAACTGACATTTTCAGATTTACGCAAACAGGCCCGGCAGCTTGAGAATGAGATCGACTTAAAGCTTGTTTCCTTCAGCAAACTCGGAACAAACTACTCTGCACACCGTGATGTAGACAGGTGAGCAAGGCAGGAAAATTAACTACGAGGAGACTTCCCAACATAACTGATGATTAAACCTTTTCCTCTCCAATGGCTGGTTTATGCTTAATGTTCTTTGAAGGAACATTTATTTCCCATGGTGTGTTCCTCTCAGTTGTGATTTTGGTAAATGTAATCAGTGTCAGACTTCAACTGATTTGATAAAGTTGCTTATTGATATTGTGAAAGATGAAGGCAAGTGCTATATGTGCTTTTTCAAGTTGTGGTATTCCCAGCTCAGCAAGGGTTGGGAATGAGGTCTTTATGGGAAAATGTCATGGGCCCTGCACTGGTTTGGAAATTAATAGAGGACAAATACAGAAACTGAGAAAGTCAAATATGTTGCAAGAAAATAAAAAATCCCTAATACAGGTACACAAAGGCAGACCTATATGATACCAATGTACTTTGAAGCTTGTCACTTGCAATGGGGAGGCCACTGACAAGGTGGATGTAAGTGGTGGGAAAAGACTTTTCATGCAATTCCTCCTTCACAATCACAGGCACTGATTTCACCTTCAAGCAGGGAACTACTTCGTCCATGCAAATGAGCTGTCTGACATTCCGCCAGCCACTGGATGCCCCACCTTCCACCCCACACCTTCCACTTCATACCCACACCTCCCCACACCCACACCTCCACACCCACACCTCCACACCACACCCCCACCTCCACTCCACACCCCCACCTCCACTCCACACCCCCACCTCCTCCCCCACCCCCCCACCCACCCCCCACCCCACACCCACCACCCCCACCCACCCCCCCCCCCACCCCCCACCCCCACCACACCCCCCCCACCACCCCCCCCCACACCCCCCACCCCACCCCCACCCACACCCCCCCCCCACCCCCACACCCCCACCCCCACCCCCCACCCCACCCCACCCCCCCACCTCCCACCCCACCCCCCCCCACCCACACCCCCCCACCCCACCCCACACCCCCACCCACCCCCACCCCCCACCCCACACCCACCCCCACCCCACCCCCACCCACACCTCCACCCACACCCCCCCCCACCCCACACCCCCACACCACACCCCCCCCACACCCCCACCCCCACACCCACCCCCCACCACCCACACCCCCACCCCCACCCACCCCCCACCCCACCCACCCCCCACACCACACCCCCCCCCACACCCCCACCCCACCCCCCACCCCCCCCACACCCCCACCCCCACCCACACCCCCCACCCCACCCACACCCCCACCCCACCCCACCCACACCCCACCCCCACCCCCCACCCCTCCCAACCCACCCACCCCACACCCCCACCTCCACCCACCCACCCACCCCACACCCCCCCCACAACCACCACCACCACACCCACACCCCACTCCACACCCCCTCCTCCACTCCACACCCCCACCTCCTCCCCACACCCACACCTCCACCCCACACCCCCACCTCCACACCACACCTCCTCCCCACACCCCCACCTCCACACCTCCACACCACACCTCCACCCCACACCCCCACCTCCACCCCACACCCCCACCTCCACCCACACCCACACCTCCACCCACCCCCACCACCCCACCCCCATCCCACCCCACACCTCCACTCCACACCTTCCACCCCCACACCTCCACCCCACACACCCCACCCACCCCACACCTCCACCCCACCCCTCCACCCCACCCCTCCACCCCACCCCTCCACCCCACCCCCCACCCCACCCCCACCCACACCTCCACCCCACACCCATCCACCCCCACCTCACACCTCCATCTCACACCTCTACCCCACCCACACCTCCACCCCACACCGCCACCCCACATCTCCACCCACACCTCCACTCCACACCTACACCTCCACCCCACACCGCCACCCCACATCTCTGACACTCCACACCTCCACCCCACACCCACACCTCCACCCCACACCGCCACCCCACATCTCCACCCACACCTCCACTCCACACCTCCACCCCACACCCACATCTCCACCCCACACCCTCACCCACACCCACACTTCCATCCCAATGCCTTCTGCCCCACACCCCCATCACTACTCCACACCTATCCCCCCACACCAACTCCTCCACCCCACACCCTCACCCCACACCCACACTTCCATCCCAATGCCTTCTGCCCCACACCCCCATCACTACTCCACACCTATCCCCCCACACCAACTCCTCCACCCCACTTCCACACCTCCACTATAAACTTCCACCTACACCCCACCTACCCACCCCCAACCCACACCCACTCCCCACACCTTCACCCCATCAGTTTTGTTTCCTACTCCAGTAACTTAGCCATGGGCAGGATGAGTGAAAATTTGGGAGCATTTCACTTTCCAGTGTTGTAAATGACCTCATGTGTTGCCTTCATACAGTAGGTGTTATTGTATTCCACCTGTAGAGATGAGATGATTTGGCAATGCAGGAATTCTGTGTGTGTATTCCCTTGCCCATGTCATGGTTACCATCACACTTAGTTGTCATGAACGTTATTTGTGCTTTATCTTAGTGATACAGATACGTGTAGTATAGAATTGACTTGCCAGTTATGTCGGGAATCTGTGTCCCTGAAGCATCAAGATTATAACTTTGTGGTATTTTTTGTTTCTAACCCCATGATAATATACAGCAGTACTTTCACTTTTAAACTTGAGGTCTCTTTACTAATCGTCTGCTTATTAACCTGATGCTTGTTGTTCTTATTCATGACTTTCACTTTCTCTCTGTGTGTGTCTGTGTGGATAGTGCCTCGGAGCAGAAGAGGTAATTCCCACTCCCTTATTTTGGTCTTTTCTCATCCTCTTGCACTGTATTGGGCATGGGCATGGTAATCCCCCCTTCCACCTGTTCTGATCCCACCCCCACCCCCAACCTTCACTCCCCCAATCATCATCCCCCAATCCCCATCCCCCAATCATCATCCCCCAATCCCCATCCCCCATTCCCCATCCCCCAATCCCCATCCCCCAATCCCCATCCCCCAATCCCCAATCCCAGTTCCCCCAATCCCCGTTCCTCCAATCCCCGTTCCTCCAATCCCCATCCCCCAATCCCCATCCCCCAATCCCCGTTCCTCCAATCCCCATTCCTCCAATCCCCGTTCCTCCAATCCCCATCCCCCAATCCCCATCCCCCAATCCCCGTCCCACCAATCTCCGTTCCCCCACCCCCATTCCCAACCTGCATCCCCTTATCTCTCCTCCTCCACCCAGAAATAGCAAAAAAAAGATAAAAGTCCATGAACTTATATTTTATCTGTATATGAAGTCAAAGTCAGATAGTCAAAGACCTTACACTACAGCGACCAAACAAGGGTGGGTCAACACCATACAAGACAAGAGCGGGATTTGTGTCACAGAAGAACGCGAAATCATGAAACACTGGACTGAGTACTGCTCTGAGCTGTACAACTATGACACCAAAGGAGATCATAATGTACTGAACTGTCCTCAGACTACTGAGGAAGACAACTACTCAATTCTTCGAGAAGAGGTGGAGACAGTGGTTAAGTCCCTCAAGAAAGGGAAGTCAGCTGGGGTTGACAACATTCCAGGGGAACTCATCCAGGCAGAAGGCGACGCAATGATCGATGCACTCACAAAGATCTGCAATAAGATCTGGCAGACGGGAGTTTGGCCAACCCCGTGGACACAGTCCCTAGTGATTACATTGCCCAAGAAAAAAAACCTGCAAATGTGCCAGAACTACCGCACAATCAGCCTCATCATCCATCCCAGCAAGGTCATGCTGAAAGTACTGCTGAAGATATTAAAACCTCAGGCAGAGAAAATCATTGCTGAAGAGCAGGCAGGTTTCAGACCAGGTAGGAGCACCACCGAACAGATCTTCAATCTGAGAATCCTGTGTGAGAAACATCTACAACACCAACAAGATATGTACCATGTCTTTATAGACTTTAAGAAAGCATTTGACAGAGTCTGGCATGCTGCACTGTGGGCCACAATGAGAAGCTACAACATCAGCTCCAAGATCATCAAAGTCGTCGAACATCTCTATGACAGAGCGACCAGCGCAGTCCTGTTCAATGGTACCACAGGCGAATGGTTCAGGACAGCGGTCGGAGTCAGACAGGGCTGTCTACTCTCCCCCACACTCTTCAACCTCTTCCTCGAAAGGATAATGACTGATGCCCTAGCAGACCACGAAGGATCAATCAGCATCTGTGGCAGAAAGATCACCAACTTACGTTTTGCTGATGACATTGATGGATTAGCAGGAAGTGAAGAGGAGCTGACTAGTCTTGTCCAGCATCTGGACAAGACCTCACAGGCATATGGCATGGAGATCAGCGCCGAGAAGACCAAGGTGATGACGAACAACCCTCGGGGCTTCAAAATGGAAATCAAAGTGAAGGGCCACAAACTGGAAGCTGTGAACAACTTCAAATACCTGGGATCTATTGTGACTGATGAACTCCTGGGTCCAAACCAGAGATACTGTCCAGGATAGCACAAACAACAGCAGCATTACCAAAGTTGAAGCCAATATGGCGTGACAGAAATATCACTCTCGCGTCGAAGATCAGGCTCATGCGTACGCTGGCCATCTCTGTATTCTTGTATACATGCGAGTCCTGGACACTCACAACTGAACTACAGAGATGGATACAAGCCCTGGAAATGAGATGCTACCGCAAAATTCTGAACATCTCACATAAAGACCATGTCACGAATGAGGAAGTCAGCAACAGGATCAGGAGAGCATTTGGACAGTACGAAGACCTGCTCTCAATCGTGAAAAGCAGAAAGCTGAAGTGGTACGGTCACGTGTCAAGAGGCAGTGGGCTGGCCAAGACCATCCTGCAAGGTACCGTACCAGGTGGGAGAAGGAGAGGCAGGCAGAGAAAGAGGTAGGAAGACAACATCAAAGAGTGGACAGGCTTGACCTTTGCTAACTCTCAGCAAGCCACAGAGGATAGAGATCTATGGAGGAAGATTTTTTTTGTTTTTTTGTAATGCAAAAGAACTTTATTCACTGTTTACAAGGACGCCACACATGAAAAAGGACGTAAATGTATGTACTTGAACAGGATCAAGACTAACATCCAGTCTTGCGACTTAAACGCGCACGAATTTAGAGGCTGATGGAGGAAGATTGTCCGAAAGTCATCAGTGGTGCCTCAACAACCCATCTCAGGGTTAAGAGACTGAACTGATGAAGGACTACTATCACATACACATATCAGATATAATGTACTACATTGTTTGGCATAATGATACAACTGCGTTTGATGATGTAAAAAAAGTATTCTATTCAAAGCACTCGCCTTTGAATTATTTATTTGAAAAAAATACACTTAATGATGATTCCCCCCTCTCACACACACCCACACCCCCCCCCACCCCACCCCCCCCCCAACCCCTCCCACTCCCCCCACCCCCCCCCCCCCACCCCCCACCCCCCCATATGATAAATTTCATTACATTTCATAAAATTTATTTGTAGTTGAACTTGAAGGATCAGCCCTTTGTTGTTGTGATTACCTTTCGTTCCTTGGGAAAAGTGCTAGTTTCATTATTTAATAAAAACATACTTTGTCCCATAATTTTCAAATCTGCACCCTTTCTTGTTCGTAAGTTTAAAATAAAAAGTGGCCCTAATGTTCATGTGTGAGCAGTAGTAAATACCACTTGAAAACTCTCTCTCGAAACTAGTGTATGGATTATTTTTTTCTTTTCTTTTTTACTTGTGCTAATCATCAGGATGCTTCCAGTGTGTCATGGTGTCATGAAAGCTGAAACACAGTAGATAGAGAATGTAGTGTGTACATCGGGATGCTTCCAGTGTGTCATGGTGTCATGAAAGCTGAAACACAGTAGATAGAGAATGTAGTGTGTGCAAATGGCATGTGCACTGGTTCGCATTCCCGGGGCTGCACTCAAATGGCTGCATGTTTGGCCATCGTCAGATGAGGAGGAGTCGGGGGCTGTACTGTCCAGCCTTTTTAAAGTCTCTTTCTCTCTATGCTGTTGCTTTTATTTGGGTTTGTCTGCAACCACAAATTGGTACTGGAGCTCATGGTGACAGCCAGCAATGCATGTCTCTTGTTTGATTAGTTAGAAATATCCCCGTATCTGCTAAGTCTTTCTGGTTTATTCTGCTCCACCATTTGAGCATCATACTATGAAATATACCTATTTTAGTTTTTAAAAATTAATGTTATTCAGATTATTGAAATTCTAATATTTTTGTATTGAGATGGTAAAAAGAAAACCATGTTTACAAACTCATATTCCTTTTTTATTGGTCTGTAGTTTGTATTGACTATGAGTGCCTGAAATTATAATCAAGTTAAAAAGATACCAGTACTTTGATATGAAATTGAATGCTGCTATAAGTATAAATGTGTTCTTGTGGGTTGGAGGGTTTTTGGGGGTTTTTTTTTTTTGGGTGTGTGTGTTTTGGTTGTTACTGTCAACATATTTACTGACAGTTCAGGTTTTTTCCTAATTGTTTTGTAAACTACTTGGCCTAGGACAGTAATTGGCTTTTGTAACTGAGTTGATTAGAGAAGTGACAGGACTGTTTGGTGCAGGTTTGGGATTTAATCAAGCATACAGAAGTGGCAATGTTGTATTGATGCAGAAGTAGCATGTTGTTGTAACTTGTCTGTTGCATCAGTGCCTTGTGTGATGCTTGTTGCTGCAGCATCCTGGTGTTGTTTGTGGCTGCTCTTGTTGTTTCGGGATAGTTGGTCTTTTATGTCACCATGAAAGATTGCCTTTTTGTGTGTGCAAAAAGCCTGTTGCATCTTAGTCAGTATATTGTATATGTCCATTGCATCAGTAGATAAGTTTGCCCTTTGTTGCAATGTGTCCATTGTAATCAGTACATTAGAGTGTCTTTTCTTGCAATATCATAGAAAACCTCTAACACCAGTCTGGCATCAGCAGATTGCTTGTTACATCGTCATGGCTTGCCCGCAACATCACTGTCATGGCTTGTCTGCAATATCGCTGTCATGGCTTACCTGCAACTGTCACTGTTATGGCTTGCCTGCAACATCAATGTCATGGCTTGCCTGCAACATCACTGTTATGGCTTGCCTGCAACTGTCACTGTTATGGCTTGCCTGCAACATCAATGTCATGGCTTGCCTGCAACATCACTGTTATGGCTTGCCTGCAACATCAATGTCATGGCTTGTCTGCAATATCACTCTCATGGCTTGCCTGCAACATCACTGTTATGGCTTGCCTGCAACATCAATGTCATGGCTTGCCTGCAACATCACTCTCATGGCTTGCCTGCAACATCACTGTTATGGCTTGTCTGCAATATAATAATAATAATAATAATAATAATAATAATAATAATAATAATAATAATAATAATAATTTATTATATTTATAATGCGCCTTATCCAGTGGTTCTAAGCGCACTTAGGCCTCGGTTTATTAAGGTCTCATCCGAAGGACCTGGGGAGAGGCCCTGAGGAGGGCCGTTTGGTAGCCCTGAAGAGGGCCATTTGGTACCCGGTTTCACTCCTGGGTGGGGAGAAGCAATGGGAGTTAAGCATCTTGCTCAAGGATGCAATTCTGGGGACCGCGCGGCTTCGAACGCCGCACCCACTGGCCGCAGCGGCTGTAGGTCCAGCGCGCTAACCACTCAGCCACCTCACTCTCATGGCTTGCCTGCAACATCAATGTTATGGCTTGTCTGCAACATCACTGTCATGGCTTGCCTGCAGCATCAATGTCATGGCTTGCCTGCAACATCAATGTCATGGCTTGCCTGCAACATCACTGTTATGGCTTGCCTGCAACATCAATGTCATGGCTTGTCTGCAATATCACTCTCATGGCTTGCCTGCAACATCACTGTTATGGCTTGCCTGCAACATCAATGTCATGGCTTGCCTGCAACATCAATGTCATGGCTTGCCTGCAACATCAATGTCATGGCTTGTCTGCAATATCACTCTCATGGCTTGCCTGCAACATCACTGTTATGGCTTGCCTGCAACATCACTGTTATGGCTTGCCTGCAACATCAATGTTATGGCTTGCCTGCAACATCACTGTCATGGCTTGCCTGCAACATCAATGTTATGGCTTGCCTGCAACATCACTCTCATGGCTTGCCTGCAACATCACTGTCATGGCTTGCCTGCAACATCAATGTCATGGCTTGCCCGCAACATCAATGTCATGTCTTGCCTGTTACCTAGATGATGTAGACTGCATGTTGTGTTTGTCTTGCAGTGATACAGCTCCACTCCTGAACAAGTCCAGCAGTGGACACATGTTTGAGACTATGGCCATGGAGATTGAACAGCTGCTGTCTAGGGTAAGCTGGGATGCTTTCAGGTATTTTATGATTGGGCTAAAATGATTCTTCAAGAAAATACCAGTATTGCTTGATTTGCCCCCCAAAGAAAATGTTTTTGTTGTGGTAAATTTAACATGGCTATAAAAAAGCCTTCCACTGATGGGCCACATTAGTGGACTCGTCCGAGGAGAGGCGTGCGCACCCTGCTCTGCTTGCGGGCCATGGCATATGATTGGATATGTTTTTACATAGAAGTTTATGCTCAAAACAGGGCTGAATGGCCTTGATGACTGCAGCAAACATGATATTTATCATAACCCAATTCAGCTGAAAGTGCATTGTGTGCAACAGTTTGTCAATTATTCACACTTTATTGTCATTCTGCGTGGGAATAACCATCCAAGATTGTATATGTGAGCAAGCGAGCATGAAATAATTTGGTTGTCACTCTGTGTGCGAGTCACTGCAAATTAAATGGCCAACCAGGGGTGTTAAAAATTACTTTGGCTTACTAGCCCGCCGGGCTAGTTGGACACAAAAGTTACTAGCCTGCAACTTTTTTTTACCAGCCCGCCTTCCATACACAAATAATGAAAAACTGAATGCAGTTTCTAAACACACCAACTCAACATGACTTTATTAAAGATGATATGCCATGTATTTTGCACAGCTTGAAATCAACAAAGCATAGTCCAACTTTAAAACCTGGCTAGAAAACTGAAAAATAAATGAATCAATAAAACATCAAAACTTGTTATTCATAGCAACAACAAAGGATTCAGAACTGACTTTAACCATAAATTCAGATTAACAAAACAAAATTCACCCTAGAATCTCACCAGGTAGGAGACTATAAACTGTACAACACTGAGTAGTCATAAAAAACAATCCAGCTGACTAGAATACAAGAATACCTTGTAAACAAGTAAACATTAACCAGCTCAAAGCTGATTATGAAACTTCACAAAACAGAGGGTATTCTGGAATTAAATGGCAATAAACTGTACAGAACTTAGTAGTAATCAAAAACAATCCAGCTGACTAGAAAACAGTAGAGCCATGTAAGCAATTAAACATGAACCAACTCAAAATTGAGTAGGAAACTCCACAAGCTGAAACATACGCAGACCTGCCAAATGCTACGCTTTAGGCGTAGCATGTTACGCTTTCGACATGCTTGCTACGCTGCTACGCTTGTCCATAAAAACTACGCTTTTCCCGTGTGCTTGAACTTTTGACCGTGATGGAGAACCCCCACCCCCCCACCCCCCCCCCCCCCCGCTTTCGCGCCGGTGCAGCTTATCACGCCGCCTTTGCAGCCTTATCTCTTCTCTCCCCCCCCCCCCCCACCCCCCCCCACCCCCCCACCTCACCCACCCACCCCCCCCCCCCCCGCTCTCAGGCCGCCGGTTCAGCTTATCGCGCCGCCTTCACAGCCTTATCTCTTCCCCCACCCCCACCCCCCCCCACCCAACCTCTGCTACGCCTATTCCTTCAATGCTACTCCAAATAGCTCTGGATGCTACTCTTTGGCATGATGGTGGGTTGGCAGGTCTGCATACGGCATTCTGGTATAGAATGGAATGGCACAACTATCAATTATCATGCAACTTGAGAATATTATTAGTTTATATTGATACTACCTCACTGACATCTTCTGTGATTGCAATCTCAATGTGCTAACAAAACACTCCTTTCCAGAACTTGCTGTTCTCTTCTGCCCACCCCCACCCACCCATTCTCTTATCTTCTTCCTTTTACAGATTTTAGAACTACTTGTAAATTGCAAAATAACACCAATAAAAAAGAATTCAACTTTAATCTTACTATCGTGAAGACTTTTAACTGTACATGAGTACAACCTGAAAAATGTTGACCAAAAGCAGATTAACAGTCAAACATAACCAGCTCAATACTGGCCAAAACTTTCTTAAACAATGAAATTCTAAAATGCAAAAAAGCATCTATCACTTCCTTGTGAGTAAATAATTTTTTAACTGTGTTCACACTAGCCACTTTAACAGGCACTGATGAGGGTAGATGGAGGGCCAGGGCATGTGCCCTACGGAACAGGTGTGTCAGCCTTGAGACCTGGGCCTTGTTCAGAGAAGACAGGGCCATGCCAGCCTCAGTCTCACTTCTGCTCTTCTCGCGGTTGGAGCTGCATTTCGCACTCCACAAGTGCCCCTTTGACTGTTCATGAAACCTGATGCTCTCCAGTTTGAAGTTGTCAGAACCAACAACAAACGGTGCTTTCTTGATGGTTCCATATCTGATGCAGTGGGTGCAGAACATTAGGTTCTTCGCCGAGTCGGAAAAAAAGCCAGTCTCTTTTCCTTGAACAGTCGACATCTTTTTTCTTCGTATTCCTTGTTCTTCTTCTTTTCTTCATCGGTTTTCTTTTGCTTCTTTTCTGGGGGTGGTTTATTCGTGTCGCTAGTATGCACGACGAACGCATCCATCGAACACGAGTTAAGGACGCTGAAATCTATCTTTAGCTCGTTGCGAGCGACACTGGAACACTCGAGGCTTAACGCGAGATGAAGCGAGACGAAAAACATGGCAGGTGCAGCGGCAGACAATATGACTGTTACTATCCAGTCACGGACAATTGCAAATAGAATCGAAGTGCTCCAATTTTTTTACTTGCCCGTCGGGCGAGTGACTCTGCAGTTTTAACTAGCCAGACGCAATTTTAACTCTCCTCGGGCGAGCGGGCGAGTGGGTTTGAACACCCCTGCCAACATTGCACCCTTCTCCTCAGATGAGTCCACTAGTGTGGCCCATCAGGGGATGGCTAACCCCAAAAATAGGATTTGTAGGTTGCCTTGAACTTTTTTCTTTTTTTATATTTTAGAAGAGGTCAGACTGAATATAAACCAAACTTTCACTGCAAATGCTTTTTTAAACCTTAATGGTGGATTCTCTGAGTGCTCATAGGGCAGGAATGATGGGACAACACACAGTTTATTGTTTATTGGAGGTGGGGGGGTTGGGGGCTTTGGTCAGTCAGTTTACCATAACTATATAAATTTTTGGCCTCAGTGTTAACATGCTGGCCATTGGACACATCACATAATTATCTTTGCCATGGGATAAACTCTGTTGAATAGGATTGATTCCCTGACAAATTTGAGGGTAAAGGAATGAAAATACCGGAGTTTGATCATGTCCCTCCTAGTTGCATTCACATCTGAGAATTCCTTTTCTGTCGTGATTGCATGCATTCCAGTCTTTGTAATGATATGTGTTTGCCTTGGGGTCTGTAGATAAGCTGCCCACTAATGGGCACTCAGTAAACAAAATGCATGGTTATTGTTTCTAAGAGAAGATATTTGACCGAGTGAGGAATGTGGAGCTCATAATGGGGAAGCAGTGACCTCAGTACGGATGCTATCTATGGTATCCTGGACCACCTGGGTGGACGAACAGATTACTGTGCCCAAGACTTCCATAATGGCTGTCCTCTAATGAACTGTTTAGCCCCAGGCTAACACTTTTACTGTCATTTTGTAAGATGACAAATGAATGTACGTAGATGTCCTCATGGTTGATGGATATGTACACTTCAATAAGCAAATCAAGCAATGCTGGTATTTTATTGAAGATTGATGGATATGTACTCTTCAATAAGCAACTCAAGCAATGCTGGTATTTTATTGAAGATTGATGGATATGTACTCTTCAATAAGCAACTCAAGCAATGCTGGTATTTTATTGAAGATTAATGGATATGTACTCTTCAATAAGCAAATCAAGCAATGCTGGTATTTTATTGAAGAATCATTTGGCCTATGGATATAACTGTATCTGTCACTTAGCTCAGAGATGGCCCTGAGATGAGTCGGGTCATAGTGGTTTGAAGCTTGCATTTCAGTCTGTCTGATCTTGCCACTTCTTTTGGTCATAATGTTAAAATGGAAGATGTATGAAGAACACTTTAAGTGTTTGAATAAGCAATAAGGACATATTTATGCAACACTTAAATAGAAATTCCTTTAGTTAGCCATTGCTCTTGTAGAGAAGGTTGTGTGTGTTTCCACCTCACACCCGAGAATAATGATATTCCTCTTGCCAAATAGTAGTACAAATTTCCCTATAAGGTTGGTACTATTGTAGTTGCTGATTCTCTTACTAAGGAAATTGGTACCAAGAAACTGTGATTTGCAATAATTCCATTTTTCCAGCAAGATGACAGTGTTTGTCTAGAACTGATCACATTCCCAATCCTTAATTTGAAGTTGTCATGTGTTCACTTTCACAGCTGACGCAAGTGAATGACCGCATGGTGGAGTACACACAGAACATCAGCATGACCTCGCCCAGCGCCGCGCTCCTGCACACGCTGCAGCGCCACCGCGACATCCTCCAGGACTACTCCCACGAGTTCCAGAAGACCAAGGCCAACATCGCGGCCATCAGGGAACGCGAAGACCTTCTGGGCTCGGTGCGCAGGGACATCAGGTAGACAACCAATCAGTGGCTGGCTTTGTATTTATTTATAGTCACAGTCAAGCGTGCCCCCTAGTAGACAACCAATCAGTGGCTGGCTTTGTATTTATTTATAGTCACAGTCAAGCGTGCCCCCTTTGAAATTTGAATGCGTGTATGTTTTGTGCAGTGACTCTCGATTGAGATAATCAGCATATAGCCAACCCCAGCTTTCCTGAGTTACTCAGTTAGGCAACAAAAATACAAAGATGCATTTGTCTTTAGAGCAGCAAAAATGTGGAACTCCATTCCATACAAGGGCAGAAATCAAAGTATTAGAGAGAGGGGGTGGGATGGGGAGGGATTTTAAAATTAAAGTGCCACTGAAAGATGAACAATGTCAACAAGTTTGAAGGGATGTAAATACTTGTTGGAACCATGTCTCATTGACAGGCAGAGATAGGCGATCATGCTTTGGGGTTGGACAATGTGCGAGGCACAGTGCAGTGGCTCTATCCCTTGGACGGGAAAAATCTGGGTTTATTTTAATATGAACAATGTTGTTAGTTAAAGTGTGAACAACTCTTGTAAAATAAAGTTTTGAAATTTGAAACAATTGCATGGAGTGCCGGTATCTTTTCAGTGCCTACAAGAACAGTGCAGGACTGAACAGGAGGACAGACATGTACCTAAAGGAGAACGATCACATAAGGAAGTAAGTTTCCGCTGCATCCAGCCTCATGTGATGTGTCAGATTGTCGGTTGACTCTCGATGCTTCCTGTGAATGTTGTGACACATCATTGAACATCCCCTGTGCATTCTCTGGAAGGGATGAGGATGTTTCTATACATTAAAAACAAATTCTAGCTCCTGTCAGTGTCTGATGTGCAGGATTTTCCATTGGCCCAGAGAAGAAATGCCCCAGTTTTTATGTCTATTTGATATTTTCAATCCATATCTGAAACTCTAAGGAAATAATGGAGTTCTCACTGTCTCCCTCCGTCCCTCCCACCCTCCATCCCTCCCTCCCTCTGTCCCTCCATCCCTCCGTCCCTCCCTCCCTCCCTCTGTCCCTCCTTCCCTCCCTCCGTCCCTCCATCCCTCCCCCCTATCTCATCATTATATCATTCTTTGTTCAATATTGATAGAGTCTTTCATTTGAAATTGTATGTTGCTTATTCTTGCTGATTATGATATAGTACAATTGCTGATCCTTAAAGTTATTTAAAAAGATTAATTACGTGTTCATGCAGATCTGTAAATGTTTTTTATATGATTATTTCTGTTTATTCATTCATTGCTAATCCATATGCCCTTTTAATTGCAGCTCTGACAGACTTGTTGATGAACAAATAAGGTGAGTTAAATTATTTTGGAATTTCATTTCTTAGATAAACATTTTGGAGGTCCTTTTTATCCTGGAAAGCATTTACAATGTGGTCATATTGTGTGGATCATGATAACCTTAAAAGTGCTGAATACTTGGGGATTGTGACTCAGTTCATGTTTTATTTTGTAAAAACAGTGATAGAAGGTACCAGAGGAGTTTGCATTTTCAAAGCACATTGTGCATTTGTTACCTGGCTTTACTTGCTGGTTGCTCCCTTGCTTCAGCATCGCCATTGCCACCAAGGAAAACCTGCAATCCCAGAAGAAATCTCTCGGCTTTATCTCTCAGCGCATGAATGCCTTGGGCAGTATCCTTTTTGGAGTGAGGTTTGAAATAGATCAGGATTTCTTGTAGTTATCTTGTCTCGCCCTTCATCTCATTCAACTTGGAGCTTCATTTATCAGAGAGTTACTGCAATATTTTCTTCTTCCTGCTTCTTATTTTAATACTAATGCGGAATGGGCATAGATTGTGGGTTTTAGGTCGACAAGGATCACATTTTGTGAACCCGAGTCAGTATTGACTCTGGCACAGTTAGCAATGAATGTGTAATAGACTTGACCCTTCGCAT
This sequence comes from Theodoxus fluviatilis, assembly GCA_034096865.1. Classification (NCBI taxonomy): domain Eukaryota; kingdom Metazoa; phylum Mollusca; class Gastropoda; order Cycloneritida; family Neritidae; genus Theodoxus; species Theodoxus fluviatilis. Next base: position 15,575 of record JAWQFJ010001464.1, on the reverse strand, counting down.
TACAGCATTGCGCCATAAATAATTCGTTCTGATACTATTGTTTACTCCACTTTTTACAGAAATCGTTTAGATGTCAAAACTTGTTTCCATTTCAACACAAACATTTTATTTTATCAAATAAATGCTTGTTTATTGCCTCAACAAGAGTAAGTTATGAGTTTTTTGCAAAATAGTCTTAGAACTACTTTAACGGTGTATGTCAGGGAGCAGATCGGCTACATCACAAGCCTCTTGTGCGACCCTCATTTGAATTTTTTGGATGAAAACCGTCCATCACGTGATGTCAACTGTGCTAGAGACACTTTCACCAGTAGGCAAAGTCTCTAGTGAATTAGAATGACAGGATCAATGATTATGTGGCAATACCATAGCTGTATGATACAGGACTTGTGCGGGGAAAGGGATGTGCAACAGTAGGTGCCCTTCAAACAGGGTTGTACAGGGTAAAATTGCACCATTCTGGCTACTTGTCTAAGTGAAGTTATTTGGATGAATTTATTTAAATCCTCAAATGAATAGGAAAGGTTTTCTACTACTTGGATTGTGAGAGCCCTTATGGAATATTCTTTTTTCACAAAGAAGTGTGTGGTCCTTGACTGCGTCCAGATCGCTTCCCACTCATCAACAGCCTCATCCAGAGGGTGAACATCCGAAAGCGCCGTGACTCCATCATCCTGGGTTGTGTGATAGCTGTCTGTGTGATTCTCCTCCTGCTCTACCAGTTCCACTAGCCCTGCCCTTCCTCCCTCTTTCTCTCTCTCACTGACCATTGGACTCTGCATCCATAGCTTCCTTCCATTCCCACTGGCAATGACTGCCTGTAAAGTTGCCGGTCAGGGCAGTGCTGTGAGCTGTTGTCGGGGAACAGAGCTGTCCAGTGGCTCGCTGCCCCGAGAAGCTGGCTGGCCCCGGAGTGTCGTGATTGTGATATACAAGTGCCCTGGATTTGGAGGTTTTTCACTGTGATTGGTGGAGAGAGACGACAGCGTTTTGCAATTACAGTTTGAATTCTCTCCCCCTCCCCCAAGACGTTTGACTGATCTGCTGTACCTGGGAGAAGGCTGATGTGTATGAAGCTGCATGAAGATGTCATGGGAACAGTGTGTTGCATAGACAGTACATGTGTGCTATATTCCATAGACGGTAATCGCTGTTAAGGCTAATACAGAAAGTGACTGCTGCATTGTTGGCGTGTTCATAATGTCTGGGTCTAATTTCTGCATTGTGTTGCTTGGTCTTTGTGAAAGATTCTAATGATTGGTTGCATGTATTTGATTTTGCTCTCTGGTCATGGAAAAAAGTATGTGTATGTAGGAAAACTTCAGACTTTTTCCATGCTCTACTGCGAGCTGGAACATCTGTTTGCCATTACCACCCATGGTGGGACACTATCTTCAGACACAGCTTTGTTTTCTTGAAATATATTGGTTCTAAACATCTTAAACTCACTGTAATTGTAACCGAAGCATTTCTGCAAGTCAAAAGAGCATTGGATGATGGTGTTCTAACATTGCCTCAATCTTTTAAAAATTCATTCTTTGTGGCATTCTTGCTTGTAGGTAGTGTCTGCCATGTTGTTAATTCTTTTCACTGTGAAATAATCATAGGCTCTGCATGAACTCCAATACATTACTGAGGGTGGTGGCTCATCCATTACATTGTCGAACAAAACCTTTGATTGGGTCCATGTGCACAGGTTTTTTTAATAGGGTGATTTGAAACAAATGTCTTAAATCTTATTGTTTTCCTATGGAAAATTGATAAGAGAAATTTATACAAGTTTAATTTCTTTTGTCAGTTTGCTCTGCTTGTTGAATCATGCTCTGACATGCAGAATACTATTTTTCCAATGAATAATTTCCCACCATTTGTGGTTTGGTTCATATGACTTTGTTTTTGATTTTTTTTGGGGGTGCAGTACTCAAATGCTTTTGTGAAAACCAACACTGGCTTTTGTACAGTAGGTGCTCAAACCTATCACTGCATGTCCTCCTTGCTAAGATACTGGTGTGCATTTGCAATATTCCCTGTTAAAAATACATATGTACATATTTTACTTTTCAGTAGGCATAGATAATTTATTTCAAGAAAAAGAATAAAGGAAGAAAATAGTAGAAATGCATAGTTTGTTGTGGTTGTGATAAGAAGAGCCTCCATTACATTTTCTCTCATGAGCTGGCGCAACACTGTACCACTCTTGTGCCAAATAAGAAACATTGGATTTTATCATCAGGCTGTGGTAGATTAACCCAGCATCTGTTGTGCTAGTGCGTCGCCTAGATTATTGTGTGACATTTATAGTTTTATCTCTCTTCCATTCTTCAATTAATCCCCCCCCCCCCCCTTTTTTTCTGAGAGCACATGTTGCTGATGATGACCCTAGAGTAAAATACAGCTGGAGGTTCTCATCTCCTCAGCAGGAACCCCTGCTGGGCTTTTGAGGGGCCTGCTCCAGTAGCTCAGCCAGGGGCTGCTGGGCTTTTGAGGGGCCTGCTCCAGTAGCTCAGCCAGGGGCTGCTGGGCTTTTGGGGCCTGCTCCAGTAGCTCAGCCAGGGGTGGCCCCAAACAGCCAAAGAGGCTACTAGGGCACCATGTTAGAATAGGTTATAACCCTCACTCAGAGTGCTGTGATAACATCCCCTTCCAAACAAGCACCCTCCCAGTGCCCTGGCATTGAAGGCAGACCTGCTCTGATGTGTGCTGTGCTCTCATTGGTCGATGGAAATAGGCTCTAACCAATAGAGAGTGACCTAGTGTAAATTTTACACATGGAGCCAGAGCCCAGTGGCAGAAAATTCGGATTGTGGCACTCCACCGTCGCTGTCCGAATCATTGGACTGGCACTCTGAGAGTTAATCATTAGGCAGGCATGTACTCTTCATCTACTCACATGACAAATTTGTATGCGAAGCAAAAGTGAGTCTATGTACTCACCCGTTTCGTCCGTCCGGGCGTCCGAAAACTTTAACGTTGGATTTTTCTCGGAGACTATTAAGTCTATCAATACCAAATGTGGCATGATGGTGTATGATGACAAGGCCTCAAAAAACATACATAGTGACTTGTCCTTGCTTCAAGGTCAAGGTCGCAGGGGCCATAAATGTTGTCTAAAAAACAGTCATTTTTCACATTTTCTCAATTTTCTCTGAAGTTTTTGAGATTGGATACCTGACCTACATATGGTATATAGGGCAAAGTAATCCCTATCTTTTGATACCAGTTTGGTTGACCTTGCTTCAAGGTCAAGGTCACAGGAGCTCTTCAAAGTTGGATTATATACATATTTTGAAGTGACCCTGACCCTGAACTATGGAAGATAACTGTTTCAAACTTAATAATTATGTGGGGCACATGCTATACTTTCATCATGAGACACATTTGGTCACATATCATCAAGGTCAAGGTCACTTTGACCCTTATGAAATGTGACCAAAATGGGGTAGTGAACCACTAAAAGTGACTATATCTCAAGGTAGAAAGTGCCAATAAGCACCATTGTGCTTCCTATGTCTTGAATTAACAGCTTTGTGTTGCATGACCTTGGACAGACCTGTTTACCCTTCCGCAATTTGCGGAAATCTTCTGATTTTGAGTCTGATTCTCCGCTTTTACGGACGATCTTCCGGCCGATATTTTGCTGAAAAAATCGAAATCTTCCTCTTGAAGATCAAAACCTTCCGCATTTTTCTGGTTATTTATCAAATCTTCCTCATAAGGGTTTTTGGGGGTAAACAGGTCTGCCTTGGATGACCTTGACCTTGGGTCAAGGCCACATGTATTTTGGTAGGAAAAATGTGTAAAGCATTTCTTAGTGTATGATGTCAATGCTAGGTTTAGTTGTTTGACCTTGACCTTGAAGGTCACCTGAAGGTCAAGGTCATATAAAGGTCAAGGTCAAGCATGTGAGTCGTATGGGCTTTGCCCTTCTTGTTCTTTCTTTCTTTCTTTCTTTCTTTCTTTCTTTTTTCTTCATATGGTGGAGAGTCATGCCAGTAAAAAGTCCATGGATCGGGCCAGAGGAAGCCGAAAGCTCTCTTCCGCTTCATGGAGAAATTCGGTCTTGCTCTGGTGTGTGAAAATGACTTGCCCCTTATGTACTGTTGTCAGAATTCAATTCTCAAATGGGCTGTTTGCCTGGAAAAAAGATTGTTCGGTCATTTGACGTCAGAATTCAGAGGCAGAATGTTGGTTTTAGAGTTTTGATGTCTTGTAAATGTAGGGTTAGCAAAGAAATCATTAAATCTATCCTGGGTTACAGCCACTTGTTATTAGTAAGCAAAGAATTGAAATGTAATAGTCGGAATGTATTTAAAAAATGAAATATATGGAATAGAAATGTGACAGGTGTCTCCGACAAATGACAGATGGGGCTTTTTGTTATGTATTGCTTTTTTGAAATTTTTAGCAGTTAATTATTTTCATATTATTTTGAGAATGTGCAAAATGTGAATAATGTTTTTGTCTCTGTTTCTCATGTTTGAAATGAAAATTGCAAAATTAAGATCTTCTTGTCACTTTTTAGGTCATGTTGTACATCAGATTACTTTTTATCATTAATTGATTAATATTTTGCCAATTGTCAACTCTGGGAAAGTGAGTTAGCATGAGTGAAAGGTTTTTACTGAAATCAAAGAATACTGACATATATAGATGTTTCATTGCTAATGGTGTTATTTGTGTACAAACAGCTGAAATACTGGATTAGGATATTAAAGTGAACTGTGTTGCAAGAGTTTTGTGCACATGTAAATGAGCTCTATGAATATGAATAGCACCTATTGGCATGTTTCCTGCATGTATGCCCATGCTTGTGTGTGTGTGCATGAGAGAGAGAGAGAGAGAGAGAGAGAGAGAGAGAGAGAGAGAGAGAGAGAGAGAGAGAGAGAGAGAGAGAAATGGATGAATGGAGGCACAATTTGGAAAGTGGATGTGTGGACCAAGACATGAAGTGATATGTAGTTATGTTTCGTGAAGTGAAACATTGGTGTCCCTGAACTTGGAATCTTCACTGCATGTGCTGTGTTAGGGATAGAGATTGCTATGTAAATAATTGCAAAACACCTGTTGTGATGGAGTTTACCATATCTGCTGCCTAGTTCAGTAGCCTGGGCGGGCTCGGAACTGGAGACAATAACTACTAGATGCCAGACACAACACTGGTGTTGTGTGCCTCTCATTGAGTCACCTTGTGCAGCTGCAGGATCTCAGCTGTGAACAAGCTTGATTCATTCTTCGTGGATTGGAGCTTCCATCTCTTGATTACTGTTGGACCCTGCATGGCATTGTGTATGGTTCTTGTGGAGAATGCTGTTTTAGCTACATAATGTGGCATCCCTGTATGGTTCTTGTATAGAATTCTGTTTAAGCTCCTTTACGAATTGTCTGTGTATGGTTCTTGTAGAGAATGCTGTTTATGCTCCTTTACGTAGCGTCTCTGTATGGTTCTTGTAGAGAACGCTGTTTATGCTCCTTTACATAGCGTCTCTGTATGGTTTCTTGTAGAGAAGGCTGTTTATGCTGCTTCATGTGGCATCCCTGTATGGTTCTTGTAGAGAATTCTGTTTAAGCTCCTTTACGTAGCGTCTCTGTATGGTTCTTGTAGAGAAGGCTGTTTACGCTGCTTCATGTGGCGTCTCTGTATGGTTCTTGTATAAAATTCTGTTTAAGCTCCTTTACGTAGTGTCTCTGTATGGTTCTTGTAGAGAAAGTCATTTAAGCTCCTTTACATGGTGTCTCTGTATGGTTTCTTGTAGATAATTCTGTTTAAGCTCCTTTACATAGTGTCTCTGTATGGTTCTTGTAGAGAAGGCTGTTTGAGCTACATTACATAGTGTCTCTGTATGGTTTCTTGTAGAGAATGCTGTTTACGCTGCTTCATGTGGCATCCCTGTATGGTTCTTGTAGAGAAGGCTGTTGGGAGTTACTTTACATGGTGTCCCTTTGTTGGAATGTGAAGTCCTTGATTGACATCATCTGGAATTTGGGCACAATGGATGAATGGTTACTGAAAGCTTATTTTGCATGGTAGAGGGTTATGTTCTAAAATGCCAGCTACTTTCAAATGTTTGGGGATTGGAGCTGCAGGGATTGTTCTTATTTGAAACAGAAGTATGCATACCATAACACAATGTCCCTACTCTTTTTTTTCTTTTCTTCAAACTTCTTATCTACATGTAATACATTTTGAAAATGAAAGCTTGCTAAATGGTGTTTGTAAGAAAAGGCACATGTGTTTGTGTGTGTTCGTGAGAGAGAGAGAGCGAGAGAGAGAGAGAGAGAGAGAGAGAGAGAGAGAGTATTTATCACTTTCTGTACAGAAGTGTACATGTTAGTGCTGACTGCATAAACTTCAGGGCTGGAGATGCTCTCACTAGACAGTGGGGAAGAAGTGCATGCATGAGTCGAGATCACTCAAACCACGTTCACTGATGCCAAGCTTATAGAGGTGTAGTCCAAGAAGTACCTGGCACGCCTTTCTTGTGGCACGCCTTTCTCATGGCACGCCTTTCTTGTGGCACGCCTTTCTCGTGGCATGCAGTCAGACATGCTAATACACTGTTGCAGTTTGGATGATTGTCCTGTGCATATATGATGATCACTGATGATATTTCACTATGCTGTGGGAGACGTATTTATAGGGTTGAATTAGAAGGACAAATGAATGTGTAAATATGGTAATAAAGTGAACTGTTTATTGACATAATAGTATTTGTGTGGTGATTGTAACTAGCCAAGAGATGTACTGGCCCCAGCGCTGCTACCCTGTTGCCAATGACGAAAGACAGTGACTGAATTGCTTGATATTCCAGTCTTGCATGGCACCTGAAAGATCTTTTGTCAATTGGCAAGAGTAGCATAGTGTAGTGCTGTCTCTGCCTGAGGTCCGAAATTTGTCTGCATGTCCCAAGCAGAGTATCCTCCCCTGTTTGAGGGACTGGAAGGAAGGGTGACAATGTGACAATGACAGTGACAGATCACAGTGACAGTGACAGGTGACAGTGACAGATCACAGTGACAGATCACAGTGACAGATCACAGTGACAGTGACAGTGACAGATCACAGTGACAGATCACAGTGACAGTGACAGATCACAGTGACAGTGACAGATCACAGTGACAGTGACAGATCACAGTGGTGCACATCCATCAAGAGAGCAGTTAACTCTTGAAAGTAGTCGCCTCAACAACCTCGCCAGAGCCAGGGCAAGGAAGTTAGCTGCTGCCCAGAGCCTCTCAGACATTCCAGCGCTACCACTGGCCTCAGGTGTGCAGCTCTTGCGCTGGTCTGCTGAGCCACCCTGACACACCAGGAGAGCAAGCTAAGGGACCATACTCTCCCACCCTTGTCCACTTGACAGGCTACCAGCACACAGGAGAGCGAGCTAAGGGACCATACTCTCCCACCCTTGTCCACTTGACAGGCTACCAGCACACAGATGATGATGTCCCTGGGAGCTGGGCATTGTGGGTTTAGTCCAGACAGGTAGATTATTGTTGGTGTTGGTATTGGTTAACCGCCCAGTTAGAGTGCACTTTTGCCATAGCATCTCTTGGTATGTCTTTTTAATAGGGTGTGGGCTTAAAAACTTGGCTGATGTGATTCCATGGAGGCTGAGTACAGGCAGTTGATGGAAGAGCTGTTTTTGCCTTGATAAAATTCTGAAAACCAAACTAATCACATTTGCAATTTACATGAAGAGACCTGTTTTTGCCTTAATAAAGTACTGACAACCAAACTAATCATCTCATTTGCAACTTAAACGAAGAGAGCTTCCCATTAGCAATCTGGACTGGAGCACAGAATGAACACCTGTCTTTTTGAATGTGATTGTCTGGCTTGATGTGGGGGAAAATCTACATAAGCTTCATTTAATGTTTCCATTCTGAACTACATATAACTCTTACATAAACACTCTCAGTTAATTTTCCAGGTTTCATCAATATACCTTTTACAGTCTGATTAGTTCTCTTGTCTTTAAATTTCAAGTCACATTGAAGTTTGTTGCTCCGTGAATCCACTGCATTTCTAAGCCACATCAATCCTTAGTAAGAGCATGCAAGCATGTAAAGCACACCCATGTCTATAGTGCTCTGAGCATTGGGCTGGAACCCCCAGCTTGCATAACTGCAGTGGTCATTCCATCTCGGGAGAACTTTGAGGTATTACATCGATCCTGTACTGTTCATTACCGCCCACCATGCTCAATCCTGTACCACCCATAGCGGCCCACCCCATATGGCTGTTACTTGACTGATTTTTTCTATAAATTGCGTAATCCTTACAGGACTGGGGAATGAAACATATGAATGACTTACTGGACCTTAAGAGTTAAGGTACACATTCACAGTGCATGATGCAGACACTGCATTAGAAATTGTTTTCAAATTTTTATTTGAAACTATATTCTGCTGCCCAGGACACAGGTTAGAAAATCTTCCACAACGCTACTCTGTAAATGGAGGTGGAAAACTGCATAATTGAGCATGAATCAAAACACCACAAGAAGACGGCAAGGACGCCTAGGCATCTTTGGAGCGTTCCTTGATGTCGGAAGAGGAGAAGGTCGCCTCCCAGTTTTGTCCGTCAAACTTCTCCACCTCCTCCCCTTCCACTGTGCCGGGGTCCAAACAGTGCGGTGCCACACCTGCGGAGACAAAGCCAGGCCTAGAGAAGATGCTTCTGGGTGAGTTAGCAGGGTTCCTCCACATATCCCCCATCACCCTGCTTCCTCTTTCCTGGGAGAGTGGAACCAGATGTGTCAAAATGCTTTGATCCATGTGAAAACAAAAAAATGGGACATGTGTTCAGGTACAAATATTTCTTTAAAAGTGAAATAATGGTAGAGTGTACTGCAAGCTACATTTGGAAATGCTGTGATAGGATAATGAAAGAAAATGAATGTTATTTGGGTATATTTGGCAATGTTGAAAGTACCTCAGTGTTGACTTGCAAAATAAATGCAGACTATGACAGTCAAAGGGATGTGATGAAGTTACTCCATTACAAATGGTCTATTTCTAAGGCCCACTAAGTCACATGCACTAGGATGCCCTCCAACAGATGCCAAGAACAATCAGATCACATATTCTCTGCTGGCCATCAAAAGGCCAGACAGACAATGATAAAGATAGGCATAAAATAGATGGGTAAACTGATTTACACACGCACACACACACACACTCACTCTCCCTCTCTCTCTCTCTCTCTCTCTCTCTCTCTCTCTCTCTCTCTCTCTCTGATCACATGTAGACTGAGTTTGTTCTTGAAGTAAAAACTTGCCATAGCCATCAGGATTGGAGCGAGGCTGGTAAAAGCTCTGCACACCACAGGTCTTGCAGAACATGTGTCTGGCCTGGTGTGTGTTGAAGGTGTAGGTAGTCAGGCTGTCCTCTCCCTGGGACAGGCAGAGTGGGTCATGTGGACTGGGACAGACAGTGTGAGTCATGTAGACTGGGACAGTGTGAGTCATGTAGACTGGGACAGACAGTGTGGGTCACATGGACTGGGACAGACAGTGTGAGTTACATAGACTGGGACAGACAGTGTGAGTCATGTAGACTGGGACAGACAGTGTGAGTCATGTAGACTGGGACAGACAGTGTGAGTCATGTAGACTGGGACAGACAGTGTGGGTCATGTAGACTGGGACAGACATGTAAGTCATGTAGACTGGGACAGTGTAAGTCACATAGACTGGGACAGACAGGGTGAGTCACGTAGAGTGGTACAGACAGTGTAGGTCAAACAAAATGCAAATAAAAATGTACTCTGTACATATACTTTACATAAAGTGTATTTATGACCTACATTTACATGCCTGTCTCCTCATCTGGAACCACGGGCTGTAGAGCTCTAATAATGTTGTATAATAACTATTGACACTGATATGATACATTGTCAGCAATGAAAATAATGGCAGCAAAAAACACATCAACAGACCTGCAGCAACACCAACTCAGCTGAATGAAGTTATTGCTAAATTCATTTCATGTGTGCTGTCCAAGTCATCCCAAAAAACTGTCCATTTTGATACATGGTGTTCTGGTTGTCATGACATCGAAAGGTGTATCAAGAATAATTTATTACTATTAGTTACCAAATTAATGTCATCTGGGTCATCTGGGTCCTGCTGTGGCCTTTAAGTTCTTGCTCCCTAATCATGGAATGAGTACAAAAGTAACATGATCCAGTTCATTGCAAACAAAATAAAGAACTGGAATAGCCTCACTGGCAAACATTTCATACATTTGAGAGTACCATCGTTTATTGGAACTGATCTTTTCTAAAAAAAAGTAATAAAAACCGCTGGCGCTGAACCTCCAGGTTTTGGCATATTTTAAAAAAATGTAAAAAAAGATCGGGTTCGACCCCGCAATCTCTCGAGAAAAGAGGGGGAAAACACACATAAAAACACAAAAACCCAGGTCGGGTTCGAACCCACAACCTCTCGAAAAAAGAGAAGAAAAAAAAGTTTCAGCACAGAATCAAACCTGGTCATGCATGACCAAGAGACGAACGCTCTACCAGCTGAGCCATTAGAGAATTGCTATGATGGAGTGTTTGTAAAGCATGTAAATCCATTTCTAAGCTATTGGCCCAGGAACAATCGACCATATATTTAAAACATGATGGATAGGTTCAGGAAAGCTCCTATTATGACATGTTTTGTTTTCCTTTGGCATGTCATAGACGCTGAATTAACACTCACACAGTCACACAGAGGAGGAAGTGTATTATACTTTATAGATGTTCACACCAGACATGTGCATGTGTGGTACTGCTACCGNNNCTCGCAAATGACGTCACGTTATACGACGTCAAATGATGACGTCACAGATTTTGCAAAATGGAGTCTGTTGAATTGTTTTCATTGAAACACCAAAATGTAAAAAAGTCACTTTCTTTTAAAACCTCGATTCTGAAAATTTGATAATATTGAATGGGACCTAACTTCCAGTCAGTGTGCAAAATCTCAAGGAAATCCGTCCAGTAGTTTTTGAGATATAGGCCGTGGAGACGGGACAGACAGACAGACAGACAGACACACAGACAGACTAATAAAGTCTGTAGGACCTCCAGTAAACCTGGAGGGATAAAGTCTGTAGGACCTCCAGTAAACCTGGAGGGATAAAAATACAGCCAGAGAACTACCAGAATCGGCGATAGGCCCTGGACGCCTAAGCAAGCCGAAGAATTTTCTATTCTATTCACCTTTCTCAAAAAATCTCCTCGCAAATGACGTCACGTTATACGACGTCAAATGATGACGTCACAGATTTTGCAAAATGGAGTCTGTTGAATTGTTTTCATTGAAACACCAAAATGTAAAAAAGTCACTTTCTTTTAAAACCTCCATTCTGAAAATTTGATAATATTGAATGGGACCTAACTTCCAGTCAGTGTGCAAAATCTCAAGGAAATCCGTCCAGTAGTTTTTGAGATATAGGCCGTGGAGACGGGACAGACAGACAGACAGACAGACACACAGACAGACTAATAAAGTCTGTAGGACCTCCAGTAAACCTGGAGGGATAACACAATAAATTATCATACACACAGCTTCCAGCCAAGTTAACTTGACAAGCTACAAGTGACTGAAGTGGTAATAATTTACAAAATAATTTCCCAAAATATGCTATCAGTTTTGTGTCATTTTCCCTATTACTTAATGAAGATGCTACATCTTACCATGCAATAATGTCTGATGTCTCAGGCATACTTTGAATTTGAATACTCACAGACAGCAGCTGAAATCTGCTCTTCGGAACAACGAAGTGTCTGTTCTGTTTCTTCAAACAGATTGAACAGCTGAAAGTGTGAAGCACACACATACCCTTATCAGCAAATGTTGAACATGATCAAGCCAACGTGGCTAAGCACACTTTTATATCTACATATATATATATATATATATATATATATATATATATATATATATATATATATATATATATATATATATATATATATATCTTAAGACAGCAGCCATGCTCAATAGGAGTCTAGCAAGATGAGTAAAGAAATATCTGCCAGCCTCACACCTTATTTCAAGCAGTATGTCCAAACACCACATCATTCTTCAAATGTTCTACGGGTAGATCAAGATTTTCAACCACTTATTGACACACTATCAACAGTTATAATCTCCATCATCACTCGGAATCCAATCCCAGATCTGATGATACATTCTGAGGCTCTAGATGTCGCCAACTGGCAAGGTAGGAAGGGGGGGTGGGGATTGCGGGGTGGGGGTTGCGGGGTTGGTGGTGCAGGGGGTGGCCATTGAAGAGTGGGGTGTGAGTGTGCGTGAAGAATTTTAATCAATACCATTACCAGTGATACATTGCAGCTGTATTAGTTACCTCCCTTGTTGATGAAGCGCCACACCAAACACGACAGGACAGCACTACACACTTACTTGCAGTCGTACACGTGAAGCGTGCTTGGTGCCACCACCTCGAACCTGACTGCCCCGCAGTGGCAGCCGCCCTTGTGCAGCACCAGCTTGTCCGCCATCTGTGACCCAACCAATCAGAGGGTGATAGAGTTCACTCCCTTGGCTAGCATCGACATTTTGTAGCGCTGAGTCTTGTAGCTCTGTATAGAGCTTTATTATAATGCCTTCACTAACAAACAAGAATGACTTTCTCAGTGTGGATTTTACAGCAATCACGCACGCACGCACGCACGCACGCACACACACACGCACACACACACACACGCACACACTCACCATCTGCGCCACTAACGACATGTGAATGGTATTTGGCAACACGTACGTAACAACGGGGTGACAATGCAGATCAAGACACTGGATTCTGTGGCTATTCCACAGATCAAAGTCCTCTGTTGTGCGCGATTCTGAGCTTATGGCCTCTCCTCTCTCGGCTGGCAATGTGCTGTCGATGCAAGGACTCAAGTTGTTGAAAGAAACGAGGGCGACCTGATAGCTAGCGTCCCCTCCACAGCTGCTGGCCGGTGGGTGTGCATTCAGTCGAGTCCCACTTTGTTGAATTCCGATAGGTTCGGGTACAGCAGGTGGAACTCTGGTGCATCTAATTTCCATCGGTATGACTGCCCATGCTGTGGGCTCCGATTCGTTGACAATCCAGTAATAAAATATTGTACCGCAAAGGTGTCTCGGTGATGGCGGCTTGAATGTGACCAGAGTCGCAGCCAGTCCTTCTTGCAGAATCAGAGTTGCAGCCAGTCCTTCTTGCAGAATCGTATGGACCAGAGTCGCAGCCAGTCCTTCTTGCAGAATCGTATGGACCAGAGTCGCAGCCAGTCCTTCTTGCAGAATCGTATGGACCAGAGTCGCAGCCAGTCCTTCTTGCAGAATCGTATGGACCAGAGTCGCAGCCAGTCCTTCTTGCAGAATCGTATGGACCAGAGTCGCAGCCAGTCCTTCTTGCAGAATCGTATGGACCAGAGTCGCAGCCAGTCCTTCTTGCAGAATCGTATGGACCAGAGTCGCAGCCAGTCCTTCTCGCAGAATCGTATGGACCAGAGTCGCAGCCAGTCCTTCTTGCAGAATCGTATGGACCAGAGTCGCAGCCAGTCCTTCTTGCAGAATCGTATGGACCAGAGTCGCAGCCAGTCCTTCTTGCAGAATCGTATGGACCAGAGTCGCAGCCAGTCCTTCTTGCAGAATCGTATGGACCAGAGTCGCAGCCAGTCCTTCTTGCAGAATCGTATGGACCAGAGTTGCAGCCAGTCCTTCTTGCAGAATCGTATGGACCAGAGTTGCAGCCAGTCCTTCTTGCAGAATCGTATGGACCAGAGTTGCAGCCAGTCCTTCTTGCAGAATCGTATGGACCAGAGTCGCAGCCAGTCCTTCTTGCAGAATCGTATGGACCAGAGTCGCAGCCAGTCCTTCTTGCAGAATCGTATGGACCAGAGTCGCAGCCAGTCCTTCTTGCAGAATCGTATGGACCAGAGTCGCAGCCAGTCCTTCTTGCAGAATCGTATGGACCAGAGTCGCAGCCAGTCCTTCTTGCAGAATCGTATGGACCAGAGTCGCAGCCAGTCCTTCTTGCAGAATCGTATGGACCAGAGTCGCAGCCAGTCCTTCTTGCAGAATCGTATGGACCAGAGTCGCAGCCAGTCCTTCTTGCAGAATCGTATGGACCAGAGTCGCAGCCAGTCCTTCTTGCAGAATCGTATGGACCAGAGTCGCAGCCAGTCCTTCTTGCAGAATCGTATGGACCAGAGTGCAGCCAGTCCTTCTTGCAGAATCGTATGGACCAGAGTCGCAGCCAGTCCTTCTTGCAGAATCGTATGGACCAGAGTCGCAGCCAGTCCTTCTTGCAGAATCGTATGGACCAGAGTCGCAGCCAGTCCTTCTTGCAGAATCGTATGGACCAGAGTCGCAGCCAGTCCTTCTTGCAGAATCGTATGGACCAGAGTCGCAGCCAGTCCTTCTTGCAGAATCGTATGGACCAGAGTTGCAGCCAGTCCTTCTTGCAGAATCGTATGGACCAGAGATGCAGCCAGTCCTTCTTGCAGAATCGTATGGACCAGAGTTGCAGCCAGTCCTTCTTGCAGAATCGTATGGACCAGAGTTGCAGCCAGTCCTTCTTGCAGAATCGTATGGACCAGAGTCGCAGCCAGTCCTTCTTGCAGAATCGTATGGGTCAGAGTCGCAGCCAGTCCTTCTTGCAGAATCGTATGGACCAAAGTTGCAGCCAGTCCTTCTTGCAGAATCGTATGGACCAGAGTTGCAGCCAGTCCTTCTTGCAGAATCGTATGGACCAGAGTTGCAGCCAGTCCTTCTTGCAGAATCGTATGGACCAGAGTTGCAGCCAGTCCTTCTTGCAGAATCGTATGGACCAGAGTCGCAGCCAGTCCTTCTTGCAGAATCGTATGGACCAGAGTCGCAGCCAGTCCTTCTTGCAGAATCGTATGGACCAGAGTTGCAGCCAGTCCTTCTTGCAGAATCGTATGGATCAGAGCAGATTCAAGGGAGACAACGCCATGTGCATGCTGATATTCCCACAAAACCAAATTTCTGAGAAGAGTTTATTGTTTCACTGCGTTGTGTTGTTAAAGACTGGATATATATATATATATACATATATACATACATATATATATATATATATATATATATATATATATATATATATATATATATATATATATATATATATATATATATATAAATACATGTACTGTAGATTCAATGCACACGCATTATTTCCCTGTAGGACACACAATGATGCTAGATTGAACTGAATGGGGTGTTTCAGCAAGCCCAACAACATGAGTCACACGTGTCTACATCAGCAGTGCGCCAGACTTGAAATTTTCGCACGTATAGTGTCACTCTGCCTGTCCTTAACGTATGTTACAGTGTCTGCTCACGCTGGGCCTGCAGACTCATTTGCGTGCATGCGTACGTCTATGTACGCGCACGCGCATATGTTGGTGATAGTGGATGACTAAAATATTCACTTTGCATCATTTAGAACCAATGCATGATCTGCACCTCGATCACTTCAGTCATTTCAGTGCATGTCAGGTTTGAAAAGATATACATCCACACAGCCACATTCCACAAAAAACAAAACAC
>JAWQFJ010001463.1:36047-87502 GCA_034096865.1 Theodoxus fluviatilis | reverse complement strand
AACAACTTGCAGGCGCCATATTATGAACATCATTTAGAGCGCCTGCAAGATCAAAGGACTACTATACTGGAGTTAATTCACTTGCTTCTTGAATATAATCATGAAGAAGCTTTACTATGGATGGAAAGGACAGGAAGGAGGAATCCCCGCACCCCCCGGCCAACCCACACCCCCCAGAATCCCCGCACCCCCCGCCAACCCGCACCCCGCGGCCCCCCCGCACCCCCCCAGCCAACCCGCCCCCCCGGCCCCCCCGCACCCCCCGCACCCCCCCAGGCTTAGAATTTTTTTTATTGATTAAGAGGTAAATATATCGGCTGATTGGGAGAAAAATGAAGCAATGTTCCTGGCGATTGATTTGGAGAGAAGGCATACAACACGTCTGATGAGATCCCATTGATGTAGGATGAACTGACCAGTGAACACCTTATTAACAAGCTGTTGATAGTGGTGATGTTTACGGGTCTATCACTATCGCCAGAGACTGTAACCACTTTATTATGAAAACCCAAAATTTCACGTAGTGTGTTGCTTCCTCTAAAATCAATACTGAAACCTGACTGCAAAGTTACTGTTGTGCGTAACGTGTTGTAATTTGGTTCAATTTTAATGCCTTCATTTCCCCTAGTCCTTTTCATTCCATTTCGTATTTCTTTATCTAAGTCTGGAATGCTGTAAGCACCAGGTGGTATTGTTATTGTTAAAGCCTGACCATTTTCGGTATAATGAAATTTGTTGTTTTGTTCTGTCACATTGAACCATGAATACCAGAGATCAGCGCTGATTAGAGCTAATTTGTATTGCTTGCTTGGGTCTAGAACAATGTTTTCTCTAAAGTAAGTGGTAAAGTTTTGGCATTGCTGTCCAGAACTATCTAAGAATAGAATCGTTTCAAACATCTTTATACTTAGTACAAAGATATTTTATCCCTCCAGGTTTACTGGAGGTCCTACAGACTTTATCTGTCTGTGTGTCTGTGTGTCTGTCTGTCCCGACTCCACGGCCTATATCTCAAAAACTACTGGACGGATTTCCTTGAGATTTTGCACACTGACTGGAAGTTAGGTCCGATTCAATATTATCAAATTTTCAGAATCGAGGTTTGAAAAGAAAGTGACTTTTTTACATTTTGGTGTTTCAATGAAAACGATTCAACAGACTCCATTTTGCAAAACTTGTGACGTGATCATTTGACGTCGTATAACGTGACGTCATTTGCGAGGAGATTTTTTGAGAAGGGTAAATACGCCGTATCTGCGAACACTGTCGACAACTTCAAGGCTAGTACATTAGACTACTTCTGGAAAGACAGCCCTACTATGTATAACCCAACCTGCTGCACCTAGACTGCATAATAGCCGCCACGCATGCAAGTCTAGCACTAGGAACTATTAAAATGCTACACAGCCTACCTCATAGAATTTTTCAAGTTTAAAAAGCTTGATGTAGCCACTGTTTACAATTGGCCCATGCACACGCTGCCATGGTGAAATCTCCGCAGTAAATCTGACCTAATTTCTGATTGGCCAAAACTACGAAAATGTGTCACGGGAAGTAACTCCTGTATAGTTTTGAATCATACAAATTCGCACTTTTAAAAGTCATTTTTCACTGTTTAATAGATACGATCGAAGAGGGAACTTTGTTGTTTTCAATCCCCAATACCATGTACTATCATAATATAATATGGGAACATCGTCCATATTTTGGCTGAGCGGACCTGTAGAAGGAGTTGTTATCCGAAGGCACGCCCTGCGGTCTATGTGTGATTCGGGTGTAATACTGCCAATAAACGTCGTTAAGCTTAAGATTACACCCGAATCACACGGACCGTTAAGGTGCATGGAGTACAGTACCGGTCAAGAGTCACAACAACCACCGACACCGACCATTTCAGCCTTCTTCATGATGCGTTAGAATCCTGCCGTTGTCGTGGTGAACATGGCTGACAACGGTCAGAATGATTACTTGCTTGGTTTTTTCCTTGTCAAAACTTGTTATACCGTCAGATTGTTACCACCATCAGATTTTCTGCAACTTTTCGAAGCGAATCTAGCCTAAAAACCTACCAGTTATGAATCGTGTTAACAGGATTGACTCGTTGCTTGTAGAATGACGGTACTCGGTAGCAGTACCACACACGGTGTGTGCGTGAATCACTGAATGAGTACGAATGCACATGTCTGGGTTGAACATCTATAATACACTTCCTCCTCTGTGTGACTGTGTGAGTGTTAATTCAGCGTCTATGACATGCCAAAGGAAAGCAAAACATGTCATAATAGGAGCTTCCTGAACCTATCCATCATGTTTAAAATATATGGTTGATTGTTCCTGGGCCGATAGCTTAGAATTGGATTTACATGCTTTACAAACACTCTGTCATAGCAATTCTCTAATGGCTCAGCTGGTAGAGCGTTCGACTCTTGGTCATGCATGACCAGGTTTGATTCTGCGCTGAAACTTTTTTTTTCTTCTCTTTTTTCGAGAGGTTGTGTTTTTTTGTGTTTTTATGTGTGTGTGTGTTTTCCCCCTCTTTTCTCGAGAGGTTGCGGGTTCGAACCCGATCTTTTTTTAAATGCCAAAACCTGGAGGTTCAGCGCCAGCGGTTTTTATGTACCTACCTGCGCCTGCAAAGCCCTGTCTAAGACCACACGTCACAGTAAAGAGGCACAGCCTACAGGCAGTAGACAGATCCACGTACCTGGGCATCACGCTCTCAAGAGCGGTAAACATACATACAGAGATCAGCGACAGGATCGCCAAGGCCAGCGCGCTGCCTTCGGAAGACTCAGGGAGAACGTCTGGGAGAGGAGAGGACCAGCTCTAAGGTGGACGTGAAAAGGAAGCTTGGTGAGTTCCCCATGAGTTGACTTAAAATGAAAAATCTCTCACATCCTGAAAAGGACACACTACATTTCTGCCTGTGTTTGCGAGTAAACAAACTAAACACAGTTGACCGGTCGTCTCAGGAAGTCGAGCCCACTCTGTACCCCCTGCTTTTGTAGCCCCCTCCATTCCCCCAATCCCTCCCCCCGCCCCTTCCCTCGCCCCCTCCGGCAGCACAACTGATTCTGAGTCACCACTGCTTGGTGGCCGTCTCCAGGAGAAGCCATGGCTGCAGGCGGAAACCCCATGAAAACTTCATAGTGGAAGCCTCGAGATGTGCTGTGGCTGGAATCCATCACCAGTCAGTTACGAATAGGGTCTCTTGGTCTCTTAGAAGTTTATACAGATACGCACCATGTGATAAAAAAACTTTTCTGTGTAATTAGGTTATTGCTTAAAATGATTGTTTCTGTTATTTCCTTTGACATCTTTGAATGAATTTTGTGTGTAATATTTTTCATCACGTAGTGTAACTTTGAAGATACTTAAATTTGTGACCTCTGTTAGCCTAGAAGGATGACAGACCCTAAAATACTAACATACATGTACATGCTTGTGATAAAAGTCGGAACCCCTCTGCATCGGTCATTGTTCCTATGGAGTTAATCCATTTTTTCGACAATAGGGGAACCGTTTCTTGGACAGGGACATCCCTCGCCCAAACCATTTAGCGACATCGCGAACCTGGATGAGGAAGCCTGTCGACAGGCCATGCTTTCGTTTCTGGGACAGAACTCTTGCTATGGCGACTCCTGCGCCAAAGACATGAGCATCAAGAACGTCCGTGGAATGAGTGCTCTGCATTACACACTGGAAGATGAGCAACACCAAAAAAGTGGAGTGGATTCGAATGGCCAAACAATTCACGGAGATTAGCCATTGGGTTGTAGCACACACTGCTAGAGTCAGGCCTCGCCATGCCTGCCAGGGAACTGGGTGTCGATGTTGTCAGAAGTGCAAACGGATGCGGACGAGTACCGCGCCAATCCTGTGATGGCAGCGGCCACCGTGTGGTCCACCACCCCAAGTGTGGTCCACGACCCCGAGTGTGGTCCACCACCCCGAGTGTGGTCCACGACCCCGAGTGTGGTCCACGACCCCGAGTGTGGTCCACGACCCCGAGTGTGGTCCACGACCCCGAGACGGGCATGAATAAGGAAATCTGCTGCGGCTGTGGCGGCGATGGAAAACAATCTTGCCTGAGGTGCGGCGGCGATAGACTGATAACATGCAGTGAATGTGATGGCAGCCGAAACATCAAGTCCAGCATCTTACTTACTGGGAAGTTTATTAATCACATTGAAGACCACATCATGAAGAAGACAGACATGCCTGACCATCTGATCCGAAAAGCCCAGGGAGCCATCATCTTTGAGCAGGTGCTGCCACAGGTCTGGCCCATCACCGCCTATGCTGTGCCTGAGATCAACCAGAATTCTGTGCGCCTTGTCCAGAAGCACAAGGGAGCGTTTCCCAGTGAACGGTACCTCATGCAGCGTCAGCAACTGAGAGCAGTACCTGTGACAGAGGTGGCCTACCGCTGGAAAGAAGTGGCCACACGTTACTGGGTGTATGGCAATGAGCGCAAGGTCTACTCCCCTGAGTATCCACAGCTATATATATACATATATGTATACATCAAGCAATAACATTCGTGATTTTTTTTTTAATTAGGCCGTGAACTGATAACAAAACCACACACAGACACACACTTTCTCTTATTATAATTACAATGAGTTACCGAGACTGAAAATCAACAAATTCGCGAAAGATTCTCGTTTTGTGAAATACAAATCACCCTTTCTGAAATACAATTCATTTCCATTTCGGTGTTTTGTGAGATTTTGCAGATGTACTATAGATAACTCTCAAGGGTTTGGTTTGTCTAAAGTGATATCTTCCATTTTGATGCAGTTGTGAAGCTATTGTTAATTTGCTGCCTTCAAGAGCCTATGCCAATTGTTGTTGTTTTTTTAGGCTCTTGAACTTGGGTGATTTTACGAGCTTTGCATAGCGCCGTTTTGTGTGAATCTTAAAATGACGACATCTCAAAAGGTATTATGATAAGGTGCACCTATCACCGAGAGTATTATACATCAACTGTGTTCCTGTCGTATGGTGCACCTATCACCGAGATTAGTATACATCAACTGTGTTCCTGTCGTATGGTCCACCTATCACTGAGAGTATTATACATCAACTGTGTTCCTGTCGTATGGTGCACCTATCACCGAGAGTATTATACATCAACTGTGTTCCTGTCGTATGGTGCACCTATCACCGAGAGTATTATACATCAACTGTGTTCCTGTCGTATGGTGCACCTACCACCGAGAGTATTATACATCAACTGTGTTCCTGTCGTATGGTCCACCTATCACTGAGAGTATTATACATCAACTGTGTTCCTGTCGTATGGTGCACCTATCACCGAGAGTATTATACATCAACTGTGTTCCTGTCGTATGGTGCACCTATCACCGAGAGTATTATACATCAACTGTGTTCCTGTCGTATGGTGCACCTATCACGAAGTGTACAGCATACACTATTTGGGCCATAGTTGTGTAGGTAGGAAAACTATTCTCTTTTATCCACTTCACGAAGAAATCATACAGAGATTGACTAATGACGTTTCTAATTAGGAAATGCCAATGACGTTGTTGGTTTGGCGGAAGTTCTTGTACCTGGTTCTGATTGGACAGTATGATGTCCGACCCATTAGATATCCTACCGTGTGGCGATTGGACAATATGATGTCCGACGCATTAGAGCTTCCACCGTGTTGCTATTGGACAGAATGGTCATGACTCATTCTTTTGGAAGGAGCAATCATCTATCGAGAAGGGGGAACACGTGACTTCATTGTGACGTATATAGGTCTGGGAACGTATAAATACCCCCTGAGATTGTGATTCAGGAGCGCGTTGAATTTTGTTTTTATCGAACAGCCTCTAGTAAGGGACCGCGCCCTGTTCTGTGTGTTAAACATGAAGATAGATAGAATTATACTTAGGAAAATTATAATGATCCCTTCTACGGAGTAATTAGAGAGAATAGAGAGAGAAAGCAAATTCCAGTTCTTGGTGTCTGCGTAATTATGAACCAATGTGCCTAACTGTTACTGTATCGGTTAAAAGACGTTGATTTTGGATTGTCAATTCTGCTTATCCGAAAATCCGTTCCCATCCTGACCATCAGAGAAGAATAAAAGGAGTGAACTGTTGAACGTTTCGAAAAATTCTGTTCTCAACCTTACCACCGACCATCACACTATTAAAGATATTCTCTTACTTTTTGTTTTGTTATGTTTGGTTTGAAAATGTATATTTATGTAACACAAAAACTTTAAATAAATCTGATAATAAATGTTGGCTGCTGCTACGTACTACTATACATTCAACATACTTCTGGCTTGGGACAGCTCGTGTCTGTGTGTTTTTTTTTGGGGGGGGGGGTATTAAAAACAGCAACTGTGCAAAAAGTGGCACAGAATGCACATTCTTTCTTCAGACTATGCATTTAACTGATTCAAGTTATAGCTAGATTGAATTTCGTGTTATCATTAAAAGCCATGCATGGATATAAATGGTAATGAAAATGAAAAAAAAGATACCCAAATTGTATGCGTTTGAAACACGGCATGTGGGCTCTGAATCACGGCATGACAACGGGAAACAACTGGTGCAGACGAGACAACACAGGTGAACTCGAAATCTCCGTGCAGAGCGCACCGATTCTCCATCTGGAGAAAACTAGGACATACAAGAATCTGGGGCATGAAGCCAATTTAGCCGCCACCTCAGAGGAAGGTCAGATGAAACAGCTGAAAATAGATATCAAAGAAACATTGGAGAAGATTCACACAGCGCCGTTTCGCGTTGTTGCCAGGCAACAAGCAGTCAGCACCAGGGAATAACCACGGACACAACGAGTACACTTGACTCCTCCAGCTTCATTTCAGCGAGAAAGACACCTAGAGGATGAAATCGTATCCTCTGTGCGATCATGACTAGGGCTGAACAAGGCAGGAGGCTTAGGTCTGTTGAAACCACGCACAACACACTACTCCAAGAAACCCTCATATGCATTACGAGTCCTGAACTGTGACAACAGAACAAGCCAGACACGGCAAGGGAATCACTCCACCTCCACCTGACCAAAGAAAATTGCAACCCACAATCTGACAATGATGCGGAAAACAGTTTCTTCTCAGGATACAAAACTGACAGTAACCACAGGCTCATCAAAGCATACGAGTCAACTGGAACAAGTCGCAGTGGATTATGCGGAACGATCTCTGAGCAAGCCTGAGAATCCGACTTAGAAAAACTGACAGCGATGACTTTGCGTTCATTGTTAAAGCATATGAAGACATCGAGCTGACTTTCTCAGATCAACAGCATAGGCTAGAAGTTCTCCCTTTTTCTCTGTGTGAACAGAGGGTAAAGAGACATGGTGGAAAGGCAGTGAAATAGACCAGGGAGAGAGAGACCATTATGCGAGGGGGGGCCAGTTGTAAACACCAGCAGTGACGTTACTCACGTGCGGAAGTGCGCACGGACATCACGCTGCCTAGCTTGCTCGTGATGCACAAGCGAGTCCTAGTCCCAGCTTGGCTGGTCAAACTCTATGGCCAGCCAGGCCTCAAGCGTGAGCCCCACCGCCACAACCCTCCATCACGCCGGACAGTTCATGGGAAGAGTTTAGTTACAGAGTGGAGCTGACCTTTTCATGGCCTCTGCTGTATTGCAGAGTGGTCCTGATCAAAGACGTTTTACTAGTCGCTAGTCAAATGACAAGAAAAACATGTTTCAAGTCTTGATGAGATTAACCCCCTTCGACCCATCCCCACCTCCACCCCTAACCACCGTGCTATGACTCATTTTCCAAACGAAAGTTCCTTCCTTTGTTCATTCATTTACTCATATTAACCACATCCCCTAGTTCATCCGAAGGCTGCATGAACA
The DNA here is from genome assembly GCA_034096865.1 of Theodoxus fluviatilis. Taxonomy (NCBI): domain Eukaryota; kingdom Metazoa; phylum Mollusca; class Gastropoda; order Cycloneritida; family Neritidae; genus Theodoxus; species Theodoxus fluviatilis. The sequence continues at coordinate 79,643 of JAWQFJ010001463.1, read as the reverse complement.
ATATTATTCAGTTTGTTTGTAACCCTTGGAAAAGGAAATATCAGTAGTGAATTGAATTGAATTGAATAAACTCAAATTGAATCAAATCAATTTAAATCGAATGGAATCAAATCAAATTGGATGATTTGTTTTCCTGTTCTGGAGGAGGATGAAAATATCATCTCTCCGACCAGATGTTTTACTTGAAATATTTTCTCTTTGTGAGTTTTGGAAAGAATGGCACACACTTTTACTTTTTCTGTAACATAAGAAGTGTAGGGCAGGAGTTTGGAATTGTTGTTGTTTTGGGTTAGGAATGGATTGACGTTGTTCTGGCACCTCTGGACCAGGGTGCCATGCCGGGAGGACTGGAGTTTACGCGAATAAAGCTTTCAAACTGCACCTTCATTATCCCTGTCTGCTCATGGAACCTCCTTGTCTGACCTCGTGTCCGCCAGTCGCATCTGGCGCTGCGAGCAGTGCTCATGCAGTATGTGGCGAAAACACGCTTCCTCCCACTTCAGGTTGTTATTGTTATTAATGGGACGGGTTGACACTCTGCCAGGCCGTAGTTGTGTGAGTAGAAAACTGCCAGACCAGTGTGCGTTTAGGAATGCGCCCTATCTTATTGTGAAATTGACTGTTTCTTGACTGGTGATTTCATTTTACCCAATCCACGTAAAATTCCTCACAAGGACCGACTAATAACGTTCTTAGTTTGGAAGGAGCCAATGACGTTGTTAGTTTGGAAGGAGCAATCAGCGATTGAAAAGGATGGATTGAAAAGGATGGACACGTGACTTCATAGTAACTTATATACGGCTGAACGTTGATTGGCTAAGAGAGTGAAATCGTGACTGGAGATCTTCCGCTGTGTTGCGACTGGACAGTGTGGACTCATTGTTTTAGAAGGAGCAATCAGCTAGTGAGAAGAAAGGACACGTGACTTCATAGTGACTTATATACGACTGAACATTGATTGGCTAAGAGAGTGAAATCGCGACTGGAGATCTTCCGCAGTATTACGATTGGACAGTATGGACTCAAGTTTTCCTGGGAACGTATAAATACCCTTGAGAATGTAATTCATGGCGCTCAAAATGTTATTTTTAATCGAACAGACCCCCGTAGGTGCCCGCACCCTGTTCTGCGTTTTAATATGGCGTCAGCCAGAATTATAAGGTGGGATAATGTAATTGCCCCCTCTACTGCGTCGTTGGAGTAAAGAGAGAGAAAGCCCTAGACCCTGTCGTCTGCGCTTGCATGAACCAACGTGCATGCCTGTTCCTGCCTTGGTTAAAACACGTTGACCCTGGCGTGTCAATTCTGCTGGTCTGAGCACAACTAGACATCTCCCTTCCGTCATCGCCTTCTCTGAGAGCTCGCAGTTAGTGACCCGAAGTCTACCTGGGTTGCATTTTGTCGTCAAGAGAAACAGTTTCCACCACGCAAGTCTGCTGGGATGACAAATACTCCCCATCCTCGCATAGGAATTGTTTCATCAAGGCATAAATAAGTTTGTGAGCGTGCCTCAACCCCAGAATATCCCATTCCCCTTTTACCCCTCCCCCGTTTCCTCGTGCCTCGCTCCACACTGCTCGTGTAGGCGTGTGTGAGCGTATGGAGGTTGGCGTGTGTGAGCCAACTCCATGAATTTTCATCAAATCAGTTAAGTATACTGTTTATACCCTGGTCTGGCAGAGTCTTATTTCATGTTTGGGGATTGGGAATTAGAATCTATTATCATTACCACTAAGAATTTACGGCCTTCATCGCTCTTCACTTGACTGTTTATTTGCAAGGAAAATTAGAACATCTTTTATTTGATGTGATGTTCCCATTCTCTCATTTCAGACGTATACTATTCATTGTTTGAGTGAGAGAATGAAGGTGTACGAGAAGGCTTGTTGAAGTACCCCCCTAGACACATAACGACCCAGATATAAATATCTTTCCATAAGTGCGTCTCGTCACATATGGGGCCTTCGTCTGGGATAATGAATATAATTCCATCACATAATTATGGAGCTTTTCGTCCTAAGATCTTTTGAATGTAAATGTGGTGGATAAAGATTTCTGAATTATATGCTTAACAGTCAGAGGTTTTGACCTGCATTGGTTGTACCTTGAGGGAGTGATTGTTTTGACGTGGCCTGCCCACTGTTTTGATTCACCTTTGCTCTCATGATTTGCTGCACTTTGCGACTCTATTTAGCATTCTTCTTTGAACCTCACTAGAAATTGTGTAGTGCTTGGAATCTTGCAGATTTTTCTCTTTAATGTTTGAAGAGTTAGTAATTTCTAGACATGGCTGAAGGAGGAGAGTGGCCGACAGTGTTGGAGATTTTGTCATTAGATAAACAGAATCTGGAGCTAGCAATTGAGAAATATGGTTTGGATATTGGAAAAGGGGCTTCGAAAATTGTTGTGCAGGATGCATTGATTACTTTCGTGGGAGAAAGGCGGGCTGAGAGAGAGACCAAGGTAATGGTGACTGACCTGGGAGAAAAGGGGAGGAAGGAGAGAGAGAGAGAGAGAGTACGAGAGAGAGGGGAGAGAGGAAAAACAGAGACAACATGAGCTGACACTATGACAAATGGATGCTGATGAGAGAGAGAAAGACAGGGAGTTGGAGATGAGGAAAATAGCAGCTGCAGAGAAAGACAGGGAATTAGAGAGAGAGAAGATGGAAGCTACTGGAGATTGGAGAGAGAGAAAATAGCATCTGCAGAGAGAGCTAGACAAGCTACAGAAAAGATAGATAGAGAGAAATTAGGGATCGAGCGGGACAGGATGGAGGCAGATAGAGCGAAGAAAGAGGACAGGATCAGACTTGAGAGAGATGGAGAGATTGACTTGAGGAGGTACACAGGAGTGCCAGCATTCTCGGAGGGGAATGTAGAGGGATTCTTTGCTACTTTTGAGAAGCAGGCGGAAAGTTTGAGGTGGCAGAAGGCTCATTGGTCTGTCATTGTGGGTAGTGTTTTGGTTGGGAAGGCTCAAGAGGTCTATACCACGTTACCCATGCATGAGTGTGATTATGACACATTGAAGGGAGAGATTCTGAAGAAGTATGCCCTTACCCCCGATGCCTATCGTCAGAAGTTCAGGACATGTAGGAAGAGAGAAAAAGAGACGCACAGGGATTTTGCTTATCGATTGCACAGTACGTTTGACAGGTGGTGTGCTGCTGTCGGTGCGACTGAAGATCTGAATCGTCTGAAGCAAGTGATTGTCAGAGAACAGTTTGATAACTCGGTGACAGAAGAGGTTCAAGTCTACTTGGGAGAGAGAATAGTGGAGGAGGTTGATCAGGCAGCTTCGATGGCTGATGATTATCATCTGCTCCATGCAAGTAGTGGGTCTAAGAAGGGTCGGGATGAAGGGAAACATCCTAGCTAGGGGAAGAGAGAGAAAGCGACTGAGGCAGTCAAGGGAAATGGAGGGAGGAGCGAAGGAGTGCTAGCCAACCACCTGGAAATGTCAGATGCTTCAGGTGTGGAAAGATGGGACACATGATTCGCGATTGCCGAATGAGAGTGACTGCTGATAACCGACAGCGTGTAGCCTTGGTGAGAAACCTAGGTGTAGTGCTGGAGGAAAGTAGACCGTTAGGTGAGAGGCGCGGACTCCGTCAGGAGAGGGAGAAGGTCGAGGAGTGTTTCACAGAGGTGGCCTACCGCCGGAAAGAAGTGGCCACACTTTACTGGGTGTATGACAATGAGCGCAAGGTCTACTCCTCTGAGTATCTACAGCTATTATATATATACATATATGTATACATCAAGCAATAACATTAGTGATTTTTTTGTTATTAATTAGGCCGGAACTGATAACAAAACCACACACAGACACACACTTTCTCTCATTATAATTATAATGAGTTACCGAGACTGAAATTCAACAAACTCGCGAAAGATTCTCGTTTTCTGAAAGACAATTTACCCTTTCTGAAATCCAATTCACGTTTTCTGAAATACAACTTACCTTTCCTGAAATACATTTTGCCTGTCTGAAATACAATTTACCCTTTCTCAAATACATTGTACTCTTTCTGAAATACATTTTACGGTTTCTGAAATTCAAGTTATCTTATCTTAAATACAATTTACCTTTTCTGAAATCCAATTCACGTTTCTGAAATACAACTTACTTTTTCGGAAATTCAATTCACGCTTGTGAAATAAATTTACCTTTTCTGAAATACAATTCATGCTTCTGAAATCCAATTAGCCTTTTCTGAAATCCAAGTTACACAGTCTGAAATACATGTTGAAATGGTGTAGATAGAATTAAAGCAAGGAATGCATTATCATTTTTGCGCACATGCTGCCTCACGCAGCTGTAACACAGAGTTATGCTTAATGTTCTAAGTATGTGTGCTGTTTCAGCTTATTTTGCTGGAGATTGCTTGAATTAGCACATATCCTGTTTATTTCTGGTTCATTCTTTATTTTTTGACAGATGGCTCATTTCGTAAGTCTACGGATGTGGTTGTTTCAACTTTACCGTTATAATTTTATAGTTTCTGTTTTAAGTAACCCAATTCGCTACTACTGTTTGCTGCAATCATTCTGACGTAAACACCAATTTTCACCCACATTCACACACCAACCACTCTGCCATCAAAGCATAGATTTCTCCCATTCTTGCTTAGAAGTTGACTCCAGACTTCAATCTTTTTAATGAATGCATGTTTGCTTGTTTCGTCTGTCGGGAAAAGTACAAGATTAATGAAAAGGCGCACCCCACTTTTCAAAGATCGCGACGTTTTGCGCAATCCGGCACGCACTGTTTACCGCTACCACTGTCGCGGTTTCGACTGGCTTGTTTACGACATGCTTGCTATACAGCTATAATTAGTATCAACTTGTTCAGCGTAAACTAAGAAATCTTTTGATATAAATTTGATATTTGTTCATAATGTATATTAAGAATAGGAGAACATTGAAAGTTTCAGGTGCTCCTTTTTTTAACTTTAATCGTTGATACATGGGAACTATCTAGGCTCAGTATGAAGGTAATTACGTATACTTTGGAATGGGGTAAGAGGTTAATATATGCGGAGCATGTCGTTAGCAAGCAAGCCAATGAAAGCGCGCGATACATTCGACTTTGCCGAATGGCGCTTGCAAAAATGGTGTCCTCCATGGTGAAGTCTGCCGCCTCTTCTGAGGACGAAATAAACAGTAAAATCGGTAATTACCATGCTTACTTGCTACATATGCGTTTTATGATGGGCATACAAATATTCTTTACCATTAAATTGTTGTAGATATACAAGTTTGTTTCTGTAATTTACTTGTTTTCACGGTACGAATGTTAGTGAGCCTCGTTGTACCGGAAGTGAATTTTCGAAGCGTGGATAGGGCGAATCTGCTGTTATTATTGTACGTTCTCCGATATTTTTTGTCATGAAAATGATTATAATCGAGACTTATATGTATATTGAATGTGTCCAGTTTTATTTAGCCTTCAATCGCAAAGAATGCACTTGGACGCGCTCTTTCAGTTGAAGGTGATCTTGCTCTGTGATCTAGCGAGCATCGGAAGTGCGAGTCATGCTTCGTGACGTGAGAAGATGAAACATAATGTCTGAAATGTGCCTCTCTCGCAAAGCTATATCATTAACCATGCAGGGTGTTAGAAACAAAAGTATATCCGACGTGCGAAAGTGTTTATCCCCCCCATTATTTGAGTCATTCAAATGATTCTGACCACAAACATATCACGCTCACACTATGTACAGTGCCACCTGAGTAGGTTTGGCTTGTACTACAAGTTGCTGTTTGAGAATTCGTAACGAGTAGGTTAATATTATATTTTTTCCACATTTTCTTGGTTTTAGTGTTACAAGATCCCATTTACCGGCAGCTACAGTCGGTGTTTCTGGCCTCAGGCAAGGGCAGACGACCCAAGCTTCCCACAGTGCAGCTTTTGTGTTTAGGCATTCAGGGATTTGAAACGTGCTTTTCAGTGTGCATATTTAGACTCGTGAAGAAATTCTTTCTGCACCTGCACAGTATTGTTTAGACCCAATGACAAATATTGAAAAATGTTTTTTGAAGACTGATTTTTAAGCTAGAGTGCTAGATATCAATTTTAAAAAGAGTTGGCAGTGCCACCCTAGGAGGCGCCCCCCCCCCCCCCCCCCCCCCCCCACATACACACACACAACCAAGCATATCCTAGCAAAAAAAAATATTTGACGCGCTACCGAGTGAGCTAATCCATAAAGCTGTGAGGACCTCCAGTAAACCTGTAGGGATAAAAAAAATCATTTTTTTCTCCTTCACCAATGTCCAATCTCCTCGAAATTATGTCACGTTATCCCTCCAGGTTTACTGGAGGTCCTCACAGCTTTATGTCTGTGTGTGTGTCTGTCTGTCAGTCCCGACTTAACGGCTGATATCTCAAAAACTACTGAACGGATTTCCTTGACATTTTGCACACTTACTGGACGTTAGGTCCAATTGAATGTATCAAATTTTCAGAATCGAGGTTTGGAAAGAAAGTGACATTTTTTACGTTTTGGTGTTGCAAAGAAGGCAAGGGACGGAACTCTGTCCCGATTCAAGGGAAGTTTAGGCATGTGTGACGTGATCATTTGACGTCGAATAACGTGACGTAATTTCAAGGAGATTGGACATTGGTGAAGGAGAAAGAAGGATTTTTTATTCTTCCAGGTTTACTGGAGGTCCTCACAGCTTTATCGATTAAAATGGGAGCAACAAGATTATTGATGACTTGTATAACTTATGCAAATGCAACATATTTGTACATTGATTGTCAAAGCTTTGCAAAAGGGCTAGAGTCTCCTGAAAGCATACTGATCATGGTTGGGTTCTTTCTTTCTCACTTTTCTCTTTTTCTTTCTTTTACTTTCTTTCTTTTTTTCTTTCTTTTTGTCTTTATATCTTTCAAGCTTTTTCCGGAGAATGCTAGAATTTTTCTGCATTTCTTTGACTCATGTCTAAACTGTGTCCTATACAGAGAGCATGCTGTTCATGGACCTTACCATCCCATGTTTTTCTAGACGGTTTCTGCTGTGGACTATGCAGAGGAGCTGGCCAAGATTGGGGTGTTGGTCAAGTCCAAGAACTTCCTGGTGTTCCAGGGCACAGTGGAGAGCATTGCCATGAAGAATGCCAAAGAGCGAACTCTCATGTTTGAGGAGATCAGCAGGTAGGGACGACTAATCACCCTGCTTTTGTCTATTTCTCCCATGCACTGTGGCATGTTTTAATCCAGAAATTTGAATCTCTTGCTTCAGTGTATGATAGAATGTATGTTCCAAAAGTACAGAACTGAAAATGTAATTGCTCAAGATTCCTTTTATGAGATGCAAGGATTTGCTAGTGTTTTGACAATGGATATTAAGTAAAGTGTTATTGTTTTTAATTTTCTTTATATGAAATCTTTTATTTTATTTTACTTTTTTTTTAAAGGAGAGAAATGTTTTATTGGAGAGCTGTAATATTCAGGGGGGGGGGGGGGGGGGGGGGAGTTGTGGTTATAGTAACCCAGCCAACCAATTTTCCAGCCAACCAGAAACTTGTTAAAAAGCATGCAAAAAGCAAAAAAAGGGGAGAAAGAAAGAAATTGACTATGAAAAATGAAATGCATGCTGTCTAATCTTCCCTGCCTGCCCCATTAACACTCAGGGAATCCATTATTAAGTTACTAAAAGCATGTTGAGTGAAAGCAGGTTTGGTTATGTTGGGCCTCTTCCCCCCCAAAAAATTAGAGTAAAGGCTGACCTACTGACCCCCTTTTTTTGCCATGTTACCTTAACCACAACCATTTCATTATTTGCCTAAGCAAAAACTTTCACCATCTGAATGAATAAATCTAGGAAAGGTTTCACACCACACACATAGTCTAGCATCTTGATCACTAGACCAGGGGAAAAACTCCTGCCTGTTGTGTCAGATCCGGAGAGCTGAAGGCAGCCTACGAAGAGGACAAGGCAGAGATGTTAAAGGCGGAGGAAGACACACAGTTCAACTACCACAAGAAGAAGGGCATTGCTGCAGAAAGGAAGGAAGCCAAGATGGAGAAAGACGAGGCAGAGAGGTACCAGCGCCTCAAGGACCAACTGGTAGGTACACCTCCACAATGGCAGCGCTGATGGGCTTTAGTCTTCTGCTTTTTTTTCATTTCACTGCTTATTCCAGATATTTATAAAGGGGAATGATAAAAGATGTTTTGATATATATGGTGACATTACTAGATGAATTTACTTCAGAACTGAATTATGATATCAAAGCAGATGGTAAGAACGTAAAAGCTTTATTGTTTTCTTTTTATAAATTACGTAGTTCAAAATTCAGTATGTTGAAACTGCTTAGACTAGGTAATAAGAAGATAATGGTGAGACAATCCAAGTATGCATAGTGGGATGGCGTGTTAGATAGTTTGCAAACCTGTTCTTGGGTCCTTGTTTTTCTCGTGCACCCAGAGGCTCTTTACAGCTGGTCATGTGTTCGATCATTCAGGCAGAGAAGCAGCTGGAGCTGCAGTTGTTCCGGCTGTACCACAACGAGCGGGACATTGACGAGCTGTCAGAGGAGCTGAACAAGCGCAGCAGGATGCTGGAGAAGGAGCACAAGAAGCGGGACAAGATAGAGGAAGAGATCAAGGAGAAGAAGAAGGAGCAGGGCAAGTTTTCCCGTGACCTCACCAAGCTGGACCAGCAGATCAAGGAGTCGGTGTGTACTGCCTCCAGTGCTGGAGTACCCATCTTTGTCTCTGTCTTGTCCCAGGATCTGTCAGTGTCTCTCCTCCTCCCATACCTCCTGCCTTCCTTTGCTCTTCCTTCCTTCCTTTGCTCTTCCTTCCTGTCTCTTTTTTTTTTTTTTTGTCTATTAATTTGTGGTATCTTTATTTTGTCCAATTTTATGAAATAGGAAATTCATTTGGGGAAATGTCACCCCTAGTCGCCACACTGTGCAGCACCCAGTGATGGGTTTTACTCCTCAGTAGGAAAGGTCATGTGGGTGAATCACCTTGGCCAAGTATACAACTCCTCTAATCTATACAGCTTTGAACACCACACCCATCAGCCACAAGCAAAGGCAGGTCATAATGCTCTGACTGCTTTGCTACAGATCCCCACAATTTGGGCATTTTGCCTCTTGTCACAGCAATGTTTGCACTGACTAGATGTAAAGACAAGTAGTCATAACTGCTGAGATCCGTCGTCTTGAACATAGTTGGGAGTTCTGTGGATTGTTTACATGCACTTACTTGTGGATGTTTTGACTTGGGCCTTGCATCCTGACGTCCTGGAGATTACAGGGGCATTTTATTTTTTGTCCATCCATAGTTGATGAGAATGTGACTGAGTGCTGTACACTTTGCCTTGACTTGTGCTTGGTGCAGGAGGTGGAGATGAACAAGAAGAAGCCGCTGTATATCAAAGCCAAGGAGAAGACAACTCACATGATCAAGAAGCTGGAATCAGCCAGGTCAGTGTTTAGAGTTTTAATGTTATTGTTTGATGGAAATTGTGCTTTTAGAAAGACATATTTATTCATAAATTCTCTTACATATTTTATAGACCAGTGAAAATGCTTTTAGCATATTCATGACATATGGGGTGGATATGTTCAAGTGAAAGTACAATGACATTGATAATTGGGGGGGGGGGGGTGTTTATTTATTTCTTTTTTGGTTACAAGAGTAGAGGAAATTTGCAAATTTAGCAAAACCTGTTTTTTCTTCTTCAGGAAATCCCTGAAAGGTGCCAGGAAGTCTCATGACAGTCATGAAACAACGGTAAGACTGGCATTGCATTCTGAAACTGGACCAAAGTAGTGTTGAGATCATTCTCCCTTCTGAAATACAATGAAGCAAAGAGGATCAAATGTAATTCTGCACTTGTGAAAGGTTACTGTTATAACTCTTTTGTATAGGCATTGAGTTTTCATGCCAAGTTTTTTGTAAGTATTCTATAACACTGGAGAAGCAGATAAACGGGAATGATGTTTGCTTCATCAAGTAGTTTGTGACTGTTCATAACAAACTTACCTTGCTTATGATGGATCATAGTAATACTAGCTAAAGAGACAAACATGAAATGTAAATTATGTGTCCCCTTCCACTTCATGGATTAGTATACTGTTGCATAGGATTTCCTACCTGCTGTCATGTCAATTTCTGCACCTCAAGAGTTGTCCTTGAGCCTCGCTTGCCTGACAAGATGTGATTGCAAAACTGCTGAATGCCTGTCTGTGCTCTGTCCTCAGATCAAGGAGATGGAGAAGGAGCTGGAGGAGGTGGAGAGACTGAGACTGGAGTTTGAGGACCGACTGTCAGAAGAGTCCCAGTCTCAGGGCCGTTCCCTGCAGCTGGAGGAGTCCCAGGTAAGCCTAGTAGAGCGCTTCTAAATGCCCTCCACATGCTGGTGTGGCTGACAGAAGTCCATGTCATGTTGATAAGCTGAGCTGTGTGTGGAAGTGTTCTACAAGAGTGGTCTTTAGATGTGATGACCAAAGGCTATCTACAACTTGCTGGCTTGGTTATTGTGGAGCAGAAACTCTTCAGCGAAGAAGTTTGGACTGAGACAAATCTGCGCAGGAGCCCCGTAACTTGTGGATGGAATAATCATTGTTGTTCACTGTTAGCTGGCTGCTGCTCAGTAGGATACTACAGGAGGCAGCTCTGCACACATCTCATTGATAGCCTTGTTTTATCACCATGGTAGTTTGCTAGTATTAGTGTCCTTTGCACATAATGATTGGGTATTAGAAGCAATAAGTAAAAGACTATTTTCACTGACGAGGTGGCCAAGTCAGATAGCTGCATCTCAGCTGCTCCAATTAAAACATAGTGTTTGAGGTGATACTGTGTACTTGGCAGTTGTCAGCAACCTACTTGGGATGATGCAGTCATCTCGTATGCTGGTTGCATACAGCTGGCTGTAGTGGAATGACAGCATATGCCTCTGATGGAGGGCTGGGGCATTGTGACTATCTCACTGAGGGGGGTGTCTGTGTGTGTGTGTGTGTGTGTGAGAGTGTGTGTGTGTGTTTTTTTTTGGGGGGGGGAGGGGGAGGGCTTATGTATGTGCATGCATTGTGTGTGTGTGCATGCATTGTGTGTGTGCGCGTACGTTTGTTGTGCATGAGCACGTGTGCGTGCATGTATGTGTGAATTTGAGTGATAGTTTTTTTTGTTTTTTTTTGTGTTTTTTTTAGGGGGTAGTGTGTGTAATTAATGTGCTGTATCTCTGCACACATGTGCATGACCGTTCAGGGTGAGCTGTGACTGAGGTGCTGCTTGATGCAGGTGACGGAGTACCACCGCCTGAAGGAGGAGGCGGGAAAGAACGCAGCACGCTACATGCAGGAGCTGGAGACCATCAGCCGAGAACAGAAGTCTGACCAGGATCGCTATGACAATGAGACCCGAAAGAGGAATGACCTGATACAGAAGATCAAGCAGAAGGAGCATGAGATGGAGGAGAACAGGAAAAGAGTGGAGAAGCTCAATGAATACATCAAGTAAGGACTTGAAAAATTGGAAGAAATTGTCTCTCCTGGTGAATGTGCATGTGTGTGTGTGTGGTGTGAATCAGTGTGATTAGTGGTCTAGGCCTTTGACTCCCAGAACTATTATAAACTTTTTGAATAGGTGTGTCCAGAAGGAAAAAAAAGGTAGAAAATAACATAGAATATAAATACATTTGTATATATTTTCTTGAGAAATAGTGAAGAATCCAACATAATAATGTGAAGGTCATCAAGGGCAGATAACCAATCATTAAGGGGGATAACTTTGATTTTGTGATCATTTTTACACTGAAAGAAACAAAAAACCTAAATAAGTTATGACTTCATTCCAAGTAGGCCAAAATGAAGCAGAAACATTTCTGTGCATATGACATGCACTCCGCATAGGTGTTTTTTTTTGGTGTAGTAACATATGTCTGAAGTGAAAACTACAATTTTCCAAACGCACGGTCAAGTTCACTTTTTTTTCCCTCAGCACAGAAGATTCTGAGTAGGTCTATGTTGGCCAAGGTACTGGAGAAAAGTCCTTTGGAATGTCTGTGTTGAATGTGCTGCTACGGCTAGTGACATTTGAACTCACTGCCTACCTTGTTCAAAGCCCTACACAACTCGTTATAAATTGACACGCCCATGCTCTCTGATGTACTCGGTTGATCATTTGCATCTTCTTGTTCTCTGTCCTACCTATTTTCAACAGGATTGTTGATCACATCCCCCTCACTTTCATCTTTGCAGTTGTAGTTGCTGTTGTTGCAATTTCTCAGTTAATCCAACATAAAACAAACTTCTTCACCCTTGATAAAGTGTCTTGTTATCATTTAGATGTGTTGCATCAGTTCGTGCACAGCTAAATGCAAAAGGCTGCTTCTAAATCGATCAAGTGCTTCTCTCAAATAGTAAACAAAGGTTGTATCCATTAGTAGACACGAATGCTAGCCATGTAACCCAGAATCGCAATCTTGGACAATTATACTTGAAATAGACCTGCTCCAAGAACACAAACTCTCAGATTGCAGCTAGATCTGCAGTTGGATGTGAAAGGCTTAATGCAACTTCCCTGTTGTTTTTTCATCACTTTGCTTCCATCTAAATGCATGGGAAAACTCCATGTAAAGATGAGATGAATAGAACGCTCATAGTTGTTTGACTGTAATGTTGTGTGACAATTTCTTTGATTATTTGAATGGGCATTTGAAACTAAGACCTGCCCAGATAATCTGCTCATGTGTTCATTCATTTATTCATTAATTCTTCCCTTCTGTCTTTTTTATGCCTATTAAAGTATTATGAGAGAAATCTTTTTGGTGTTAATAAATGCCAAACAGGGCCTCTTTTCATTTTGAAGACACACAGATCACAGTGCTTGATGTCTTGTACAAACAGAAATAGCACTGCAGCAGTGGCAGAGCAGCGTCGCATTGAGGATGAGCTGAGCAAGGAGGTGGCTGAGGCCAACAAGCGCATTGATGAAATCCAGGATGAACTGGGCTCTGTGGTGGAGCAGCTGGGCGAGGCCAAGGTGAGAACTGTAGCTCATAACATTCTTGTTGATGCCACTAGACCCTGGAGCCGATGTCTGTAGATACTTTCACATAGAAAGGCAGCAGAACACTCTCGATGAAAGGGCAATCATGTGATCAGCTTTTCTAAAACAACTTTTGTCTTGGAGCAGACCACAAGTTTTCCATGCTTGGAGATGAAAACCGCTGTCAACATGAAAATTGGTTATGGTCTCTCAGTCTTTGATTTGCAAACTTGGGGTGGGTGTGTGGGGCTATCTTTGTACATCATCTCTCCATTTTGGATTTGGAAACTTGGGGTGGGTGGAAATATCTTTGTACATCATCTCTCCATCTTGGATTTGGAAACTTGGGGTGGGTGGGAGGGGCTGTCTTTGTACATCACCTCTTTATCTTGGATTTGGAAACTTGGGATGGGTGGGTGGGGCTATCTTTGTACATCATTTTTCCATCTTGGATTTGGAAACTTGGGGTGGGTGGGTGGGGCTATCTTTGTACATCATCTTTCCATCTTGGATTTGGAAACTTGGGGTGGGTGGAAATATCTTTGTACATCACCTCTCCATCTTGGATTTGGAAACTTGGGGTGGGTGGGTGGGGCTGTCTTTGTACATCATCTCTCCATCTTGGATTTGGAAACTTGGGGTCGGTGAGTGGGGCTGTCTTTTACATCATCTCTCCATCTTGGATTTGGAAACTTGGGGTGGGTAGGAGGGGCTGTCTTTGTACATCACCTCTCCATCTGGGATTTGGAAACTTGGGGTGGGAGGGGCTGTCTTTGTATATCTCCTACAAGTGTTCTCATGGTGGTGCATGTGGCATGTACATAGTCATGAGTGGTGGCTGCCTGTTGCAGGTGGACAAGCATGAGTCATCCAGGGCAACCAAGAAGGCGGAGCTGCTGGACAACCTGAAGCGCCTCTTCCCTGGTGTGGTAAGGCGTCACACTCCTTCCTTCCCAAAGTCTGAACTGAATACGTTCGGTCCTGTGCTGTAGGGCCTCTCCATCTGTGTAGGGTCTGCATGAAATCCTAGTTTAGCCTCAACTCTTTACTCCTTAGGGTCTGAATGGAATATTGTGTTTTTTGTCTCAAGCAGTCATACAATCATCAGTCATGCTGGTGCTCATTTGAAAAGCAGGCAATGGCATGGAATAGAACTATCAAACAACTGATAAGAAATGGGCAGTGTAAGGAGACTAAATCATCTAGTTTTTACGTGTTAGATGGGGGATTTTGGGGGAGATTTTTTTGTTGTTTATTTTTGTTTCTTTTACAGATTTACAAGTGATTTGAATCTGTTTACAAGGGTAACAGGTAAAAACAATAATAAATGTATATGATCATTTTTAGAATGTATATTTCACACATAACAAATTTGGGGGGGGGGGGGGGGGGGGCACAACATGACGAATGCATAACAGAGGGTTCTTGTGTTGAAGCTCAGACTGGTTTTTACAGATCACTGGATCTGCCTGTCAACCTCTTTGACAATACTGGAGTAGTGTGATTGCAAGCAGTGTGAGACTGCCATGGGTGTGTTTCTCTCTGCAGCATGGTCGCCTGATAGACCTGTGTGAGCCCAGCCACAAGAAGTACCAGGTGGCCATCACCAAGGTGCTGGGCAAGTACATGGATGCCATTGTGTGTGACTGTGAGAAGACGGCCAAGGACTGCATCCAGTACATGAAGGAGCAGCGCATAGAGCCCGAGACCTTCCTGCCTCTGGACTACCTTGATGTCAAGGGGGTCAATGAGAAGCTCAGGTAAGCAGCCAGGCTTGTGTAGTTTAGATTGTGTCTTTTTCTTACTGTCTCTGATTTCTCTAATGATTTAGGTTGCAGATCTTATCCTAATGGGACTTGTGCATCGAAATCTCGGGTGAATCTCACGTATGAAAACACAATACTACTCTCCATACCTTAGTAGATAAAACTGTACAAGATTGTCTGATTTGGTTGTTTTATCATTTTAAAACTTGTTTTTAACCTTTTGATCAGAAATGAATAAATGATCATGATCGCAATCCCCCTGTCTTTGTTGGAATGAACACTGTTGTAAGTATGGCTCATTTAAACACATGGCCTGCCCTTGGTGCTACAGAGACATCCGTGAGCCCAAGAACGTGAAGCTGGTGATTGATGTCATTCGCTATGACCCTCCTGCCATCAAGAAGGCCTTGCAGTTTGCCTGCGGCAACGCCTTGGTCTGTGAAACGGTGGAGGATGCTCGGCGTGTCGCCTTTGGTGGCCATGAGAGACACAAGGTGGGCTTCACCAGCAACTGAATTCTCATTTTGCGTAGCGGCAGCACAGCATCCTGTAGCCACCAACACTTGGAAGATTTGTTGCGTTCAGGCTGGGGCTGTGCTTTTTTGCAGGAGGCACATAGGTGAAGAAAACCTGGCCTTTTTTTGGCATAGCTTGTGTTCCCATCTCAGGATATGCTTTCTTTTTTACAAGTCCAGAATATAACTAATGTATTTTTTTAATTCTTTTTGAGAAAGGAGGGTTATTTGAAAATCTGTACAATATATATGATCAGATCCCATGGGCAAACTTGTGACAGTTCACTCGTCCTCAAGCAATGCTTTGTCATCTATTGCAGACTGTGGCTCTTGATGGAACCCTCTTCCAAAAATCCGGAGTCATCTCAGGAGGTGCCAGGTAATACACACACTTTATATAGCTAAATGGAGAACAGCTTCTTTTGTTCTACCGTAGCAGTCTATTACAGAGAGGACAGGGTTACACAGCATTTGGATTGTTATCTTGATTTCTCCCCTTCATTCAGGGGAAAGAAATTACATTTTTTTAAAGTTCTGGCTGAACTTATCAACCCTATTTTTGGGAGGCCTTGTTAACTGTAACCACTTTTTTTTCCTACTCTGTACTCATACCACCATTCTCTGTCCCATTCCCCATTCCTATGCTGCCTCCTGCCCCATTCCTATGCTGCCTCTTTCTACTCCATATTGTTCTAATTAAACTCATCATTCTTAATATTATTAAGCCACTAAGTGAGGAACAATGGGCTTCTCTGCCCAAAAATTGTCTCATGATTGCAGATTTTAGAGCAAGTCTGTAAACTAAAGGTAGCCTTCACCTTTGCTGGTGGCAAGGGTGGTATGGCATTGGCAAGAGGCGAGTGCTGTGGCGTGGGGTGTGTATTGGTGCTTAGTCAGCAGTGACCAAATCAGTGGCTACCTGTGCTGACCACTGCCTGTCCTTTGCCAGTGATCTGCGTGCCAAGGCACGGCGATGGGACGAGAAGATGCTGAACCAACTGAAGACACGTAAAGAGAAGCTGACGGAGGAGATGAAGGACTCCATGAGGAAAAAGAGGAAGGAGTCTGAGCTGAATACCATCCGCTCCCAAATCAAGGGCTTGGAGACTCGGCTGAAGTACAGCATATCTGATCGAGACAACACGGTAAGCTGGCCTGCTGGCTTTTCGGTCTATGTGATCATTAATAAAAATGCAGTGTTGCAAGTTTTCCATTCTGAGACACTGTGGTGAGCTGGCCTCCTCAGCAGAGCCTGCAGGGCTTCCATACCTAACATGGGCTTTGTTGTCATGTGTTTGAGATTGCAACACAGACAGTCATCGTGACAATGTGGAGCAGCACCCCCAGCTTGATAGTAGAACGTTGTTCCAGATTTTTTGTGTTAGCGTCTATATGTGCCAAGGATCAGCTTTTCAGCAGACAGGGAGAAGCCCTCCAATGGACCCAGACATGGGACTGGGCATGCCTGTCTAGTACCTACAGGGGCATTGTGTCTGGTGGGCCAAGGCAGTGAAGTGTGGAATGAGGCACTGCTTGTGGGCTTCTGTGCTGTTGTGTTTTTCTTCATCATTCCAGAGTTCTGTGTTGTGCATCACTTAGGAACTTGCTAATAATGGATGGCACTTGTTTTCCTTCTTGATGCAAACTTTATGCGCATGGAGCAACTGCATGATGGATGCTGTAATGGCAATATTATTCCCTTGCAGCTGAACAAACAGCTGACCCAGAATGAGAAGGACTTGGCCAACTACAATGAATCTCTCAAAATGTTTGATGTGAGTACTTCATTTTTATTCTGTCCTCTGAGTGCGCGTGCATGCATGTGAATATGTGCATGCAATGTGGGTGCGATTATGTGCAAGTGTATATGTGTGCATTGGTGTGTGTGTGTGTGTGCATGCATGCATGTTTGTGTGTGAGTGTGTATGTGTGTGTGCTTGAAAGTTTGTGGATGCATGCAGGTGGAAGGATAGATGGACATGAGTACATTTTATTTATCATTAGATCCCAAGTGAGATGTGCTTGTGTGACTGCAGCCCCGCACGGAGGAAATAGAGCAGCGCATGGCCGAGCGGGATGGACAGATCAAGCAGCTCAGGGACAAGATGAACCGTGTTGAGGATGAGGTATTTGCAGACTTCTGTGCCTCCATTGGAGTGGCCAACATTAGGTGAGTAACTCTAAAGGTGTACACAGAAGTTATGAGTGTTCTGTATGTGGGGATGTTCTGCTTTCCTATAATGAATTTTGGAATCTTATTCAATTGCTGATGGGTACCTTAGAGAAATTGAAGTTGAAAAATGTAACTTGAAGCGTTCTTTTCAAAAGAGAATGTTTTTCCTGTCCAGAGAGAGTAATAGCCATGAGTTTTGGAAGAAGAGACAGTGTGTGTGTGTGTGTGCGTGCGTGCGTGCTCGCACGTACATGCACTCATGAAAGAAAGTTCCATGTGACTTATTAGTGGTGATTTAGTTTATGAAAGCACTTGTGGTGCACTCGTCTATTTTTGTTTTTCTCTACTTTCAGGCAATATGAGGAGCGAGAGCTGAGGGTACAGCAGGACCGAGCCAAGAAGCGACTCGAGTTTGAGAACCAGAAGTTCCGCCTGCAGAACCAGATAGAGTGTGAGAGGTCCCAGGACACGTGGGGTGAGTCTTGAATGCTATGTTGATCTCATTCTCTTCTCAGTGAGTCCTTTTCTGGCACATTCACTTCTTGCAGTCTGAGTTGCAAGTGTTGGCAGACAGGAGCATGTTCACCCTTACCATTCCTTTCCCATGGATGCTTGCTAGTAAGTACCCACACACAGATAGCCTAATCTGTAAACATTCTGTCAGATGCATTTTGGAAAGCAGACTAGTTACTTGAAGTTAGGGTTCTGGTGATTTATGATATACAATAAGATAGGGCTGCTTTGTTATTTTGTATGATGTTTGTGTATAGGTCAAATTTGCCTTCTCTTGCAGAAAATGTCACCAAATGGGAAAAAATGGTGCAACATGATGAGAAAGAGCTGGAAAAAGTAAAAAATGATGAAGCTCGTCACATGAAGGTAATACTTGCTGCTTTGGTTTTTGACTCACATGCGAAGCAAAAGTGAGTCTATGTACTGAGCCGTGTCGTCCGTCCGTCCGGGCGTCCGTCCGTCCGGGCGGGCGTCCGTCCGTAAAAAACTTAAACGTTGGATTTTTCTCGGAGACTATTAAGTCTATCAACACCAAATGTGGCATGATGGTGTATGATGACAAGGCCTCAAAAAACATACATAGTGACTTGACCTTGCTTCAAGGTCAAGGTCACAGGAGCCATAAATGTGGTCTCAAAAACAGTCATTTTTCACATTTTCCCAATTTTCTCCCACGTTATTGAGAATGGCGACCTTAGCTACAAGTGGTATATAGGTCAAAGCAAGCCCTATCTTTTGATACCAGTTTGGTTGACCTTGCTTCAAGGTCAAGGTCACAGGAGCTCTTCAAAGTTGGATTGTATACATATTTTGAAGTGACCTTGACCCTGAACTATGAAAGATAACTGTTTCAAACTTAATAATTATGTGGGGCACATGTTATACTTTCATCATGAGACACATTTGGTCACATATCATCAAGGTCAAGGTCACTTTGACCCTTATGAAATGTGACCAAAATGGGGTAGTGAACCACTAAAAGTGACTATATCTCATGGTAGAAAGTGCCAATAAGCACCATTGTGCTTCCTATGTCTTGAATTAACAGCTTTGTGTTGCATGACCTTGGGTCAAGGTCACGTGTATTTTGGTAGGAAAAATGTGTAAAGCATTTCTTTGTGTATGATGTCATTGGTAGGTTTAGTTGTTTGACCTTGACCTTGAAGGTCACCTGAAGGTCAAGGTCATATAAAGGTCAAGGTCAAGCATGTGAGTCGTATGGGCTTTGCCCTTCTTGTTCTGATATGTGGTGTTATTTTATTGTGATTTTGACATGGCGGCACCCTAGATCCCTGTCCAGAAAGAGTTGCTTAAACTGTTAACTCATTTTATTGACCATAAAAATAGATAAACAGCTCTGAGAAACAGCCAGTATTTGGAATTAGATGACTGTTATGAAGTGTGAACATAATACTCTAGGTCTGAACACCGCAGAGGGAAGTATTAATAAGTTGAAGTCATTGAAAGCGCAACTGACAGTCCTACAAGTGAACAAATTGCAAACTGCCCCTATTTGGGTGTCAGCCCTGTGTGTCCTGCAGAGTGGCGCCTCAGCTGAACATGAGCAGCAGTGCAAAGTCTCCATGAAGCTGGTGTTGGCCACAGGCTGGAACAGGACCGAAGGTACAAATGTGATTCAACTACAATAGAAAAGGCTCAGTTGCATTATCTGCCAAGTGTGGTCTGACAAATCCTACTACACGTCTATTCTTTTCATATGTTGTGGTAGGCTATACTTTCTTCTTTGTCTGCTGCTTCTTCTTGTGTTGGTATCTAACTTCAGCAGGCATTGATGGAGGAAAAGCTTGTTGATGGACAGGTAACAGAGGCCATCTGCCACTGTGTTGCAGGTGATTGATGAAGAAATGCAGAACCAGGAACGTCTGAAGCAACAGCGTCTGACCCTCAAGTCCAGTGTGGATGACATTGAGGGTGAGATCAATGAGATCAGGAAGAGGCTGGGTGCTCAGCAGAAGGAGATAGCCACCACGCAGAAGGGCATCACACAGCTGGAGACCAAGGTGGAGCAGAAGAAGGCAGACCGACACAGCCTGCTCAAGGCATGCAAGGCGAGTATTCCTATGTGTCCTTGCTGACTGCCACTCATCTCTGTGTTCTCTGAATGAAATCTGTCTGAGGTAGTTGATATGAATAATTAGCTCTAGATTTTTTGTTGTTTAATTTTGTCTTAGATAGCTGGAATGGGTTGACAAGAAGCTGTGAACTTCAACAAGAAATTGGGGGGTTTTTAATAGTTTTTTTTTAAGGTATGAAATGGTAGGTCTTCAAACTGAATAGGCATGAAAAGTCAGTTCTTTTATATTTGTTATGATTAAACTTTCAAATATCACAATGCATGACATTTCTGCTTACTTCACACAGACCAGTAGTACACATTAATGATGCCTGGCTCCCAGGCTTCAAGTTGACCAATCTGTCTCCACACAGATGGAGGGCATCACAATCCCCATGCGTCAAGGCTCCATGGATGACATCAGCCAGGAGCAGGACGGCAGCCAGGCAGAGAGCGACGAGACGCCGAGGGACTCGATGAACAGCCAGACTGCCAAGGCCATCTACGAGCGAGAGGCGCTGATCCAGATTGACTACTCCTCCCTGGACGATGACCACAAAGAGCTGGAGATGCCAGAGGACGTGAAGAAGACAGCAGACACCCTGAACAAGCAGGTTGCCGACATGCAGAACACCCTGCAACGCATCAACGCCCCCAACCTCAAGGCCATGGAAAAGTCAGTGCTGCTCTCAACTGTTTTGTTTGCACAGCCTCCCTTTGGAGGCCATCATCTGCATAGTTTTCCCATCTGCTTCTATGGCGTCTATTATTATTATTTTTATTGATTATTTTTTCCAGGCTTGTAGTAGGTTGCGGCAGGTCCCCAGAAATCTGACCAACATTGTGAAAATTTTCCCATTTTTGGCCATTTTCCCAAGGTCAGATCTCAGCTACTAGTTCACTGATTTTTTTAAACCTTTGACAGCCTGACATCTGGCGAGCATTGAGTGGATCAGGCGGTTGATGATGACCATGTTGATGTTGGCCCAGGTCTGCCGCACCGCCTGCTCCAACTGGCGGGTTGTAGTCGGCATCGGCTGAAAGGCGTTCAGCTCCCTCTGCAGATGGTCCCACAAATGCTCAATTGGGTTCAGGTCAGGGCTGAGTGAAGGCCACTGCATAACTGCGATGCCCTGTTGCTGCAGAAAGTCTGCAGTGACCCTGGCAGTGTGCGGACGTGCGTTTCCTGCTGAAGGGTGAGGTTTCCATGCTGCTGGAAGTGCGGCACAACAACCTGCCTCAACACCTGGTCAATGTAAAACTGTGCAGTGACTCCATTTCCACGCCCAGGTCCAATGTTCTGGAACACAACAGGCCCCACAAGCTGGTTAAGGGTGATGCCTCCCCAGATCGTGATGCCGGGGCCTCCCCAGGCGTTGACCTCCAGGACGTTGTTGTCAGCGTACCTCTCGTTACGTCTCCTCCACACTCGAATACGCCCATCAGCATGGTGGACACAAAATTGGCTCTCATCAGTGAAGAGGATGTCCCTCCATTGCCGCCAGTGTAGGTTCCGGTGCTGCTGAGCCCACTGCAGTCGTTGCTGCCGGTGTCTTGGTGTCAGAACAGGCTGCCTGGAAGGTCGGCAGCAGTACAGACGACGTTTGGTGAGCCGGCGCCGCGCAGTTTCCCCAGAGACGGGTGCACCATGCCTACCAATGGTGTTCCTGGCAGTTTCTGAGGCAGGTGTGAACGGTTGATGCAGGTGATAGCGGTGAATCTGCCGATATTGACGTCCTGTGGTCACATGAGGTCTACCGCTTCTAGGGTTGCCAGAGACTTCTCCATTCGCCCTGAACCTGGCCCATAGACAGCAGATTGTTGATACAGCCACGCCAAATGCAGCTGCGACCTGTGCAGGGCGATTCCCACCTTGAAGTCGGCCGATGGCTCTTTCTCTCTCGGTGGCGCTCAGTCTAGCCATCGTTGTTGGCTGAAAATGACTGCTTTGACAGGGTGGCACAAACTGGCCTTTTATTGCCAGCAAAGAGTAAATACTGTTCAGCCAAAAAAAATCGACTTGACTCTTTGCATTCGCTTTCCACATGCAAAAACATGTTTCCGCATTCAGGGCGCTGCTGTGCGCTCGTTTTCAGTGACACTGGCCTGATTTTCACACATTGCATGCTAAGATCAATTCTGACTCGGATCAATACACAAAAAAATGTGTCAGCAAATTTTCAGTGCTTGAAATTACCTAAAAGTCAAGCTACTTGCGTTTCTTTTGTGGCTCAGTGTAGATGCATAATGTGCAATGTCTAAAAATTTTGGTAAAGATACTGTATATAGTTCAATAGTTATGAAGCTTTACATATATGAACATGGCAGAACATCCGGACGCCGGTCATATTGATGTTTTTCCTGACTTTGGCAGTGAATTTGTCAAAAACGTCTTGCAATAATCTCATGAAAAGAAATGGGCTTGTTCTATGCATGTTTGTAAGATCTGAAAGTTCCAGACAGCTACTTTAAATAAATTCAATTCTGTGATAGCCTAAACTTGCCCCCCCGTGCAGTTTTGCTTTGTTTTCAGTTGTGTTTTTCGTAAAGTTTCAGTGCTTGGTGGTTAAACAAATATGAGACTAGAGTGTTGAAACAATGATTTTTTTGTGTGTTTTGCTTGTTTTTTTATTGTTCTTCAAATA
This sequence comes from Theodoxus fluviatilis, assembly GCA_034096865.1. NCBI lineage: Eukaryota > Metazoa > Mollusca > Gastropoda > Cycloneritida > Neritidae > Theodoxus > Theodoxus fluviatilis. The sequence goes on along the minus strand of JAWQFJ010001463.1, from coordinate 56,937 downwards.
TACATCAAAACATAAATTCTCATTTCATAACAAAATTTGACTGCCGCAACCTACTTGTAGCCCATTTTGTGCCTCGTGATCCTATGTCTGTCCATATCTTCTAGTAATTACAACCATTCATCTCAAATGTGGCCCTTTCATCATCAGTTCATAAAATGGATGATGAGTGAGAGCATTTTATTCTTGCATGAGTAAAAGTACAGAAGGAAATTATGCTGGAGATGTTGATCGCCTGTTTGGTACTTGCACTCCAGGCTGGAGTTTGCGGTGTAGGAGTGCTGTACTTGAAGAGATACTCCCACTGAACACATGCTGTTGCTGTCTGTTATGCAGGCTGGAGTTTGCGGTGTAGGAGTGCTGTACTTGAAGAGATACTCCTACTGAACACATGCTGTTGCTGTCTGTTATGCAGGCTGGAGTTGGTGTAGGAGTGCTGTACTTGAAGAGATACTCCTACTGAACACTCACTGTTGCTGTCTGTTATGCAGGCTGGAGTTGGTGTAGGAGTGCTGTACTTGAAGAGATACTCCTACTGAACACTCACTGTTGCTGTCTGTTATGCAGGCTGGAGTTGGTGTAGGAGTGCTGTACTTGAAGAGATACTCCTACTGAACACATGCTGTTGCTGTCTGTTATGCAGGCTGGAGTTTGCGGTGTAGGAGTGCTGTACTTGAAGAGATACTCCTACTGAACACATGCTGTTGCTGTCTGTTATGCAGGCTGGAGTTTGCGGTGTAGGAGTGCTGTACTTGAAGAGATACTCCCACTGAACACATGCTGTTGCTGTCTGTTATGCAGGCTGGAGTTTGCGGTGTAGGAGTGCTGTACTTGAAGAGATACTCCTACTGAACACATGCTGTTGCTGTCTGTTATGCAGGCTGGAGTTTGCGGTGTAGGAGTGCTGTACTTGAAGAGATACTCCTACTGAACACATGCTGTTGCTGTCTGTTATGCAGGCTGGAGTTTGCGGTGTAGGAGTGCTGTACTTGAAGAGATACTCCTACTGAACACATGCTGTTGCTGTCTGTTATGCAGGCTGGAGTTTGCGGTGTAGGAGTGCTGTACTTGAAGAGATACTCCCACTGAACACATGCTGTTGCTGTCTGTTATGCAGGCTGGATGGTGTCAAGGAGCGCTTCCAGGAAACATCAGAGGAGTTTGAGAATGCCAGAAAGCGAGCCAAGCGTGCCAAGCAGGCATTTGAGCGAATCCGCAAGGAGCGCTATGATCGTTTCATGGAGTGCTTTGAGCACGTGGCCACACGCATTGATGAGATCTACAAAGCCTTGTCTAGAAACCAGAGTGCCCAGGCCTTCTTGGGGCCAGAGAACCCAGAGGAGCCTTACCTGGACGGCATCAACTACAACTGCGTGGCACCTGGCAAGCGCTTTAGGCCCATGGACAACTTGTCTGGTGGTGAAAAGACTGTCGCAGCCCTGGCCCTCCTCTTCGCCATCCACAGGTGAGTTGAGGGCAAATGCTTTGCTCTCTGTGATCTTGAGTACATTAGCATTATTTAGTTTGTGTTTTGTTTGGTTAAATACTGTAGGATGACACATCCAAGTAGAATAGGCCTGGTTTGTATTAGAGGTTGATTGTTTTTGTTATCATTGACGATAGGAATATTACTGCCACCTGCTAAGTAACCGAGTTTTAAAAATTCCATATGAATGTGAAATGTTCAGATAAATTTAATGTTGCTACTCAAGGAGGCTATACATTTGCATACAGTAAATAATAGTTTGTCTCTAGACTGCCGGTACCAAGTCACTGAGTCAAGTGTTTTTACAGCTTCCAGCCTGCCCCATTCTTTGTGCTGGACGAGATTGATGCTGCCCTTGACAACACCAACATTGGAAAGGTCGGTCAATCTACTCAGAAGCATGCACTATGAGTATGAGATTATCTTCATACTGTTTAGGTTACTTTCAGTACAACCAGTAATGATCGTGTAGTTATGGAACCTAGCTTTATACTGGAGGAGAGTTAGCATTTACAGTTTACATTTTCCCAGAACCCCTTTGATATTTTAGCATTGGAAACCCTGTGCATATGGATGACAGACAGCAAGTTGACAGTTTGTACTGGCACATTGGTGAATCTTTTTTCAATAAAGTCTAAAGAGATGTTAGAAGCCATCTTTTTTCAATAAAGTCTAAAAAGATGTTAGTAATTCTGGTCCTGGAAACTTCTGTACAAAGTAGTAGGCCAGGAGTCAGAAGCCCGAATGTTGTCCAATTCTAAGGAATCATCTTGCCAGCAGCCAGACACTTCCTATCACTATAATGTGTGCCTGTAGCATTCATGGAAGCTTACAGAGAGGTTTCTCTGCATGACATTTGTGAATGAGATAGACATGTCTGTGGGAGAACAGTGGGGCATGCAAGGGAAGCGGACTTCACTGTGTCTGTGACTGCAGGTGGCTGCCTACATCCGAGAGCAGTCAGAGACCCAGTTCCAGTGTATTGTCATCTCCCTGAAGGAAGAGTTCTACAACCGTGCTGATGCCCTCATTGGCATCTACCCCGAGGTAGGCGACTTGCCCGTCTGCCTTTGGCATGCTTTCTTCTAGTCGGCTCTGTGTTCATTCCTGTGATCAGCACTGAACAATATTGCTCCTCACCAGGATGTGTGAAATGCTTAGTCTTTCATATGAAAAGCAGTTGGTGTCAAATTCAGTGGTGTATTAACTAAATCATTCTGCTTGTACCATCACCAAGTAAAATTGCTTCACTTTTTGCCTTTGTTTCAAGATTTTATTTTGTACTAGACTTCAAGGTGCTTTTCTCCCCCTCTACTGCAGCAAGGGGACTGTGTGATCAGCAACTCCATCACCTTGGACCTTACGGAGTACCCCGATCCCCACCGCCAGGAAGAGGCAGACCACCGCCACTACATGCGGTGATCTGGCCTGAAATGTGCGTCAGTCTGGCCACAACCTCTGCTACCGTCACCTTCACCAGGCCCGCCAGCCTAATCCGCTGCCGTCACCTTCAACAGGCTCGCTAGCCTGGTGAGGCCTCGTCTTCCCAGCCTGGGACTGCCATTGTTCTGATCAAATTTCCCGTTGTCATCTTAATTTATAGCTTGTCATGCTCCCTTTTCAAAAAGGACTTCATTGATGTATTGAGAGATGCATTTTTTTACTCCAGTCATTGCCATTATTATTTTTGGTAATTTACAAAATTGCTTGATATTTTGAATCCTACATATGTGCACATATTTTTAGTGGTTTAAAAAAATATATCTTTGTAAGTAGATGGAAAGGTTATAGCAGTTTACATCTCAAGCATGATTTTGCAAAAACTGAGGTTGGGAAACCTGCTGTGACCTATAAACTTGGCCCATTATTTGGTCATATTGCCTAATGGACAAATGTATGGCGTTTGGGTGTGCTTTTTCCAAGAAAGTGAAGCCTTGTGTATTTATGCTGTCACTTCCAGGATACAGTGGAGCCTCTCCTTCAGTGTAAAGGAGGTCTTCACAAAGTTGACATGATGGATATTTGCATCACAGAGTGAGAGAGAAAGAAGTCTCTTTTAAAATGTGACACCATATTCCATGAAATAAGACAATTGGCCCCTTGCAGATTGTGAGTTGCTTACATGATCTAATTATAGATATATTAAACTTTTTAATGGCGCAGAAATTAATATCGGATGAGAAACGGGCAAGATGTACTCGCCCACAATTTGAGGAAACTTCCATTTAAAAATTTAATACTATTCTACATCCTTTGCTAGGTGGTTGAAATTGTGTAATTGAGCATGAATAAATGATTTCTGTAATAGCAGCTTTAGACTTAAAAAGGGTCACAAATGTTCAAGGAGAAGGCCTTTTATTGGCGGTCCCAAGGAGTGCCAATGTAAAAGAGCGTAAGGGGAATCTGGTACTGATTACTGAACACTTTTTTCCTTGCATATGCCAGTTTTACACTGGTACAAGACCTATTTTCAGTATGCCTTTAGAAAGGTATGGGTGAAAGACTTTTAGTGCTGCTGGAGTTGTTCACACTTCCATCTGATAAATGGTGTATGGTACATATGAGAATGTGGAAAGACATGTGGCAGCTGTTGCATGTTTTCATTGGCATGGTCCAAAAGTTATTCATCATCCCAACATGATACACACTCCATTCTGCCATTTGTTGAACTAATTTCACTTACTACCCCGATCCTGCTTATCTGTCTTGCAATGCCATTGTTCTCATTAATGTGACATACATTCAGCTAGGATAGGGACTCTTCATGCAGATTTCTCTCAAATGTTAGACGACTTTGTAAATGGCTTGTCTCTAGCTGTGTTCAGTAGGATTTTAATGGTCAGGCATATGTGATCAGAGTAGCTGTTCACTGAAGGCGAAAAGGAAGTAAGTATGTACTGGCTTCTGTGGTGCAATAAGAGTTGCAGCACTAGGTTTGAGTGTTCTGGATCTGCAGTCTGTGCTTCTCCTTTGTTCTTTCACACACCCATTCATTCTGTACAAATGTTCACATTGGTTCATATGACTTGGTACAACTTGTCTCTTTGTGGTTGTTGTGTATAAATTAAAACTAAGTGCTCTTTGCTTTCCATGAGTTTATCACAGTGCGAGAGATGGATTAAAGAATTAAGGAATTAACAGAATTAGGGCAAGATGGATTACATGACAAATGCACATCACTTATGTAGAGATAAACTCCAAACAACTTGAAATGCTCTTCTGAGACAGTTTCAAGGCAAGAGCCAGGATAGCCTTTGATGAATCTTCAATCAATCCATTACCAATTCTGAATTGGTGCATCAAGTGGCTTTTTGGGGTTCTGTAAGATTGACAGTCCTCCTCTCACATCCCCCATCCCACCCTCAATTATTAACTATAGTAATAAACTGCAAGAAAACATGCAAAAACATCAACAAATAGTTGACAAACCTACCACCTTGGATACCTGTAGAGTACCAAAAATGCTCATCACAAAACAACGATGACCTAAGCTGCCTTTCTGTGCCTTTTCCAGATACTCTGACATTGCATGATGTTGCATTGGTAGATGTAATTAAATGTGTAGATGGCATTGAATCTGCAGGTAATATTTGATCTTCCACCTGCAATAGACCACAGAGCAGCTTACCTGTATGGTGGAATCCTCTAAGAAAACTATGATCCCTAGCTTTTTACAAGAGCTCTTGGATACAGTGGTCACTGCCACACTTGCACAAGTTCACTGCAAACTAAGCATACCTATTTTGTTGATGTCAAATAGTGAACCATGTGAAACATTGATAAGTCTGGCGACTAAATCACATAACTTATTTACAGAAATGCTGCCATTACATTTTGTCAGAAAATCTTACTGCATACAGGAGAAAACTGCAGCCAGCATTAATGCACACCATGCCTGCGAGATGCAGTATGCAGCCAATCAATCACACTTGCCCGTATGAAAAGCTTTCCCTGCCTCACAGGGCACAAGGCAAGGAATTCTAACCTGAGGTAGAACTGTCCATCTTGCATCTGCACTCCTGTCATCGCTGAGTTATGGACACTACCCCGAGTCCAGTGGAATGCTTTCACAGATCCTATCGGAGGCCTAGGTTTGGCTTCATACTGGCTTACCTCAAAGCAGGCATGAGAGAAAATCTGGACATCATTCCGGCTGAATGCAGGAGGAACATAAGGGCCCTTGAGAGTACGGTTCTCAACATTCCCTAAAGATTTAGACTCTCCCTCTTGGCAACAACCTCACCTCTGTCAAAACCTAGGCCAGTTTCTCCTGGTTGTTGTGCAGATAGATGTCAAGGTAAAGATTTGGCACGCACAGTGTGCAATGTTCTGCAGCAGAAAAGGTTTTTCCCTCATAGCCAAGGTGGAATTAATATTGACCTAATGCAGACAGTTCAAGGCCTGGGATTTCCTTAGTCAAGGCCTAGCCACAATCCAGAAGTGGCAAGATGCAAGTGAGTACACATACACACACACATGGCAGGGAAGCTTACTAAATGGCCACATTTGCTCAATTGAATCATGGCGTCCGCATGCCTAGTTGTGGCGTGAGTGGGCCTAGATGTGAGCTGCAACTCAAGGCATGGGGTGTCAGAAGACTTGGACACGTGACGTCAGCAGTCTCGTGAGAATCACAATTCCCTAAGTTTACAGTTGGGAGCACTGATCGGCCAAGGTGCAGCATAAAAAGCCCTGCTGTGTGTGACGTCATTGGACCAAGGTGCTGCATCAGTAGCGCTGCTGTGTGACGTCATTGGACCAAGGTGCTGCATCAGTAGCGCTGCTGTGTGACGTCATTGGACCAAGGTGCTGCATCAGTAGCGCTGCTGGTTGTGATGTCAGCAGGCCAGGGTGAAGGGCTCCTGGGTGGGGGTGACCCCAGGAGAGGGCAGGCCTCTAGAACAACCCTGGTAGCCGTAGTTCTGCTTCTCAGCTGCCAGATTCACCAGTCTGCAAAGAAGCAGGCAGACGGCCATGCAAGTCGAACCGCCTCCTTGTCTAGCACTGACGCAGCCAGAGCTAGTCCTCAAAATGAAGTCAATTTTAAGATGAAAAAAAGTAGCAACATGACAAATACAAGTGTAAAATATTAGTTCCTTAAAAACATAAATACATAGCAATGTAGAAATATGCAACCGAATTAACTGTAGTATTTGTAACGGATGCAAGATAACCTTTCAATTGGTGTACACAATGCCGGGCAACATGATCCTCCCTCCCTCCCTCTCTCTCTCTCTCTCTCCCCCCCTCTCTCTCTCTCTCTCTCTCTCTCTCCTCTCTCTCTCTCTCACTTTCCTCTCCCTCTCTCTTTCCTCTCCCTCTCTCTCTCTCTCTCTCTCTCTCTCTCTCTCTCTCCGTCTCTCTCTCCTTCGTCTCTCTCTCCTTCGTCTCTCTCTCCTTCGTCTCTCTCTCTCCGTCTCTCTCTCCTTCGTCTCTCTCCTTCGTCTCTCTCTCTCTCCTTCGTCTCTCTCTCTCTCTCCTTCGTCTCTCTCTCTCTCTCTCTCTCCTTCGTCTCTCTCTCTCTCCTTCGTCTCTCTCTCTCTCCTTCGTGTCTCTCTCTCTCTCTCTCTCTCTCCCTCCACCCCCCCCCCCCCCTCTCTCTCTCCGCTCCCCTCTCCCCTCTCCTCTCCTCTCTCTCTCTCCTCCTCTTCTCTCTCTCTCTCTCTCTCTCCATTCTCTCTCTCTCTTCTCTCTCTCTCTCTCTCTCTCTCTCTCTCTCTCTCTCTCTCTCTCTCTCTCTCTCTCTCTCTCTCTCTCTCTGGTGCTGAAGACTCTGGTGACTTTACGTCACCGTGTGTCTGCACTAATTTCAGATCCCCTCGAGTGACACAGGACAAGAACGTGAACACTTTTGGGACAATGTTGAAGAGTGCAACAATATTAAATGGATGCACTAATAGTGATAGAAAGGGCCGGTTCACTTACATATCCCTAAATGGAGATAGCGTTATTGGCTATTGTATTGTGATAGCCGGCTACCTCCCTTTCACTATAGACATGCGTGTTGACAACCGGGTAGAATCACATCATATGCCCGTCGAAATTATACTGGGCCTGTTTATTGGGGCTACTGAAATGGTCGAAGTCGGAAACATTCGGAACGTCGTTTAGCTTAAGATTACACCCAAACACACGGACCGTTAAGGTGCATGGAGTACAGTACCGCCGAGCAAGACGTTTGTCACAAAACGCAGATATATTCACGCGGCCGGATCTTACTTAGCATAACTCCCCGGGCGCGCGAAGTCAGTCGGGCGCGTGCGGTCTTGAGCTGAGCGCTATCATCGGTATGTCATGAGACTGTAAGGACAACATTTCAAACTGGGGGGTACTCTGTCCGATCAGACAGAGTACCTCAGGTACAGTGTCCGCGAATGTTTCCGACTTCGACCATTTCAGCGTTGTTATTTTACGCATTGACGGCCAGTGCGGGACCGAAGACACCATTTTGAAAATCGTCTGAATCACCTCGGATCGGTGATGCACAGCGCTGAGTGAATCACGCCCCAAAATTGATGTTCAGGAGTGAATCACATGCAGCGCTGCGCCTCCTGAGCAAGCCTCGTGGGAGAGTTGAAATGGCAAACTGAGACACCAGTTTTCGATGAACAGTTAGCGAAAGCTTCGGCAGCTATCGACCCAGACTTTAACTTTGAGTGCAGAATGCCTCAAAAAGGAAATCCAGGTTAAAAATCGTGTTTGACAAAGAGTACAGTAACAGTAGAAATATGGCGTTGTGTGCTCTTAACAGATTCAGGAAATGCAGATCTGTTGAAACAAAAGAACAATTTATGTCTAATAGACGTCGATACAAAACTTTAATCTGAGAAAAGAAACGTAATCACTTCGTAGTAGTGTGTAATACTCTGATGAGCAGTTTGCAAAATTCTATAGTGTTTTGGAATACTGTTAAGTTGTCGACACGACGCTCAGTCCCTCTAGCAGAAATCAGTATTGAGTCATGGAAACACTATTTTGAAGCCATGTACCAGAGTATAAATAACAGAGTATGTGAGGAAACGGAAGGGGATGAAATAAGTGTCTAATGATATGCTTGATGCTACAATCAGCAGGGAAGAAATAAAAAATGCTATTTGTAGATTAAAAGCTTCGAAAGCCCCAGGGCTGGACGGTCTGCCCGGAGGATGTTACAAGGTAGCTGGTGAAAAAATAGTCCCATTTCTTACCGAATTGTGTAATAAGATCTATGAATTACATCATTTCCCTGAGGCCTGGTCACGATCAATAACCATCCCATTACACAAGAAGGGTGACGTACACAACACAGATAACTATAGAGGTATATCTTTGCTGTGTGCAATGAGTAAGATTTTCACAACAATACTTGCAAGTCGGTTGCGCGTGTGGATGGAGCAAGAAAACAAAGTGTGTCCTGAACAGGCTGGCTTTCGAACCCAGCACTCGACTATTGACCATATATTTACGTTATTCGCAATGATTTTGAAACATGTATATGGCGACAGACGTGGAAAACTGTACGTCACTTTTGTTGACTACCGAAAAGCGTTTGATTCTGTTAACCGTGGCCAACTCTGGGATGTTCTTAAAGGCGCTCAGCTTTCGACCAAGTTTTTGATGATGTTAAAGGCCATGTACTGCAAAGTACAAGCATGCGTTCGTTGGGGACAGGACCTCTCTGATTTCTTTGAATGTCCTTCTGGTGTAAAGCAAGGTGCAATTGAGAGTCCGCTAATTTTTTCTCTCTATATCAATGCAGTCGCAGATTATGTGAGGAGAAAAGGCAAACATGGGGTTCAGATGGTACCTGGCATGATGGCAGTGTTCCTTCTATTTGCTGATGATGTCGTCCAGATTTCAACCACACCCATGGGCCTCCAAAATCAACTTGATAATCTCTTGCATATGTCCAAACTTCTTGAATTGAAGGTAAACACAGAGAAGACAAAAGTTATGGTGTTTAGAAAAGGAGGACATTTAGCCATTGGTGAAAATTGGTTTCTAGATGGGTCTCGTTTGGAGACAGTCAACCAATATAAATACCTAGGATTCTTGTTCACAACAAAATTGTCCATAGATGCAACTTTAGATGATATAGCCACCAGAGGAAAGCAAAAGGGGTACAGGTGTTAAGAGCATTATGGAACTTGCGTTGCATGAAAACGAAAGTATTCACCAGCCTGTTTGATGCACAAGTCCAAGCAACACTTCTGTACGGTGCAGAACTATGGGGCCTTGAAAATCAGCTGAAAGTGGAGGGAACTCATACTTTTGTTTGTAAAAAGTTTATGGGATTAGACTCGAGGACGCCCAACCACATGGTCTATGGAGATCTTGGACGCTTCCCAATCTCCATCAATAGCAGCGTCAGAGTTATCAAATACTGGTTAAAACTTTGTCGGATGAAAGTAGACAGACTTCCTAAACAAGCTTTTCTAATGCTTTTGAACTCTCGAATTAAGAAAGAACGAAGCTGGACAGAGACTGTCAAGCTTTGCCTTTGTCGGCTGGGGTTTGGTTTTGCATGGTTAAGTAGGTGACGAAGAACGTTTTTTGTCACAACTGAAGCAGCGACTAAAAGATATCTTCAGGACTGGAATGCGAAGAATATCAGCAGCAATCGATACACTTGGTATTCCTCCTTCAAGCATTCCTTAGGCCTTGAAGAGTATTTAAATATACTTGACATTAAAAAGTTCAGAGATGCCTTAATTCGCTTCAGGTTTGGAATAAATGATCTGAACAACAATAGAAGATACAAAGGTATGGTAGATATGAAGTGCCCATGTTGCGAGGAATGAGAAACAGCAGCATTTGTTGTTGAAGTGTCCTATCTATAAGGAATTAAGGGTAAATAGACAGATTCTTACCTCAAAAACAAAGTAGGAATGTGTGTCAATATTTGATGCAATGTAATGACGACAAAATGACTCGTTCATTGGCGATGTATATTTTTTATGCCTTTACGTTGAGAGAACAAAAGGTTAGGGATTAGATGAGTATACGAAGTTGTGATGGTTGTACAGGCACTTGAACACTTCTTGCTCATTGAAAGGATTGTGGTTTCGGATATCATAGCTGAAGTAGAATTGTTTATTGTATAATACCAACATTTCCTTGTAATGCAATGGGCCGATGGCCTACAAATAAATCAAATCTCTCTCTCTCTCTCTCTCTCTCTCTCTCTCTCTCTCTCTCTCTCTCTCTCTCTCTCTCTCACACACACACACACACACACACAGAGAAAGAGACGGACACTCACTTGCCGTCGACCATGAGCTGGCTGACGTCTCCTTGCAGCAGCCTGGTGCCCTCCATGTCGGTGCCCAGGGTGAGTGAGGTGGGGTTGGAAGAGCGAGCGTAGAACCAGCCTGTGTTGTAGGTCAGCGTGAAGCTCTGGCTCTCCCACGCCTGCACCGTCAGTGACCTGCAGACACACACTCGCATTGACTACGGCAGTTTCTCCACCGCTCGTCTCCTCTCTCCAACGTGGCACGCCACAGGATATTAGCCGTCTCTGGTGTGCACCAAAAAGTCCTCCTCAGCCTCGCAAATTTCACTCAGCAGGTATGTGCAGCTTGAAGTGTGGAAGAATGGGAAGAAGGAAGCTAGTTTAGCAGTCTATTAGCTTTTGTAAACTATGTAAAGCCAATAATTACAAATAAAGTCTCGATTCCCTAGTTTTTTTTCATCCCTAACCTACAGGGAGGTTTACCAGTCAAGGCCGTGGGAAACAGATTTGCTAGACGTGTGAAATTTCAGCTGTTGATCACATCAATTGGGGGTGGTTCACACATACTGTAGGCCTTTTAAAAGTCAGAACCGGTTTAGGATACCTCAGCGATTCTCCTTGAAACTTTTACAACCTGACAATAATCACCTTCTCAAATATGAAATATTGTCTCTCGATATGAACAGAGAATGCATTAAAGTATACATGTGCACATCAAAACCGTACTATCTACACCACCACACAAACGCATGCACATGCACACACTAATGTGCCTGCAAGCATGCACACACACGCACGCACACAAACACGTGCGTGCGCAAACACATGTACCCGATCACACAAACATACACATCCAAACAAATAAACACACGTGGGCGCGCACACCGAAACACTTGTAGACACACACACGCACACAAATACACACTCAAATACACACACTGAGTCAAACACACAGAGACACACATACAAACACACACACACAGAGTACACAGAGGCCCGTACGTTTTGCCGTCGTCATTGACAGAGAGGGCCAGGAAGGGCAGGCTGGAATCCTTGGGCCAGGCCAGTGTCTTGGTGTTGTCCTTCACGCTCTCTGTCAGCGTCATGCCTGTACTGTCCAGCTCTATCTGTAGACTGTAGTCCTGCACACAACAACAGGAATGAGTCAATGAATGAATGAATGAAAGGATTTGTAGAGCATTACCAGAGCTGGTTTGAGTAAAAGCTTAAGGAGATGCGGTGGGTCCATTCTTACCCCCAGCGCACAGAGGGACCAGTAACAGGAGCACAGTCACACAGAGGGACCAGTAACAGGAGCACAGTCACACAGAAGTCAGGTCTGGCGCTACAAAGGCCACACGTATGCCGACAAGAACACGAAATAAAGTGAAATATGCCAACCCTTGTAACAAGGATTCTCCATCCCACCCACACTCTTAAGAGTTTGTGGCATCTCTTGACTTACCTTTTGAAATAATGGACGGCAGTCGGAAATATTATACTTTTATCTTTCACATTCGTTACATTGCAAGGAATGACTAAACTAGGCCCATGAATGGCAGTGTAGACAAATTGTCATGAGTTTTATCCTGACATGCGTTGCCAGTGCTAGTTCGGTGTCCTATGCTGGGCTTCAGTTCTGTACTCAAAACTCGAACTCTTTCGCGGATGGAGAGGGATGAAGTCTTACGGCCTACCAGCCATTTGCATGCTTTGTGAGACCATTGAGCACAAAATCACGGGAGCTGGTCAGAGTAAGAGCAAGTATCACATTCCCTAATTATTCTCCTCTTACGAATCGCGTAGGTAGACGCGGTGAATCTATTCTTACCCTCAACCCACTAGGGGTAACGCTTTCGCATCCAGTGATAATCAACCCATGTAAAAACTAAACTCGCTCTGCGACCTTTCAGGCCACCCATGGTGGCAAGAAAGCAGTGTCAGTTCACATGAGAACTGCTTTACTTGAAGTCTGCGCGCTTCCAAGTCCAGCACAAGAATTATAATTATAGCTACACTCACCTTCTCGTTGGAGAAGACCAAGAGGGGACCGCGTGCAGAGGGGGACACTAGCACCGTCACGGCTCTCATCTGGGCACTGGCAGCCACTTCGTAGGCACGACTCGACTCCCCAAAACGCGCACACGTGGCCCACACCTGGTAGCACGTACAGGCAGCGTACACAGGCAATTTCAAGTCAGTCGGCAATCAGCGATCAGCCATACAGTGTTGCAGTTCATCTGCGCGGCACAAATAATACGCTACGTCTATGAACAAACACTCAACATGCAGTTGCGAAGGTTCATTCATATGAGATGAAAACTATACGCTTTCAATGCGACTCATTTATTTGTATGGAATTTCAACCACCCCTAATCATATTACTTAATTTGATGAGGGAAACACTAGTGATAAACGTTCAAAAGGAATAACCCCTCCCTCCCTCCCTCTCTCTCTCTCTCTCTCTCTCTCTCTCTCTCTCTCTCTCTCTCTCTCTCTCTCTCTCTCTCTCTCTCTCTCTCTCTCAGTGGAACGGCTAAGTGTGTATCCTACATTGTCCATTCTTCACACATGCTTACTTCAGGCCACCCCTGGCTGAACTATTGGAGGGGTTCCGGCTGATTGGGGGTGGGGGAGTAGGGGAAGGAGTGTACACCAAGAGGCTTTGGCCTACATGCATGTTATTTGTTTTTAACATTTGGATGATTAGAAATTTGTTTTTTTAATGTATATGTCATTGTAGTTACTTCAAGTTCCATATTTAAATTTTGCTTCTCTGGTGCACTATCTACCCATTTTAGTATGTTTAAGAAATTGTACATGTATAATTCTTGCGATAATTATACTCTTCTCTCTCCCCCCCCCCCCTCTCCCTCCGCCTCTCCCTCCCCCTCTCCCTCCCCTCTCCCTCCCCTCTCCCTCCCCCCTCCCCTCCCCTCCCTCCCTCCCCCCACCCTCTCTCTCCCACCCACCCACCCTCTTACTCTCATTATCTCTTCCCTTCCTCCCCCTTCCCCCAGCTCCCCCCTCCTCTCTCTCTCTCTCTCTCTCTCTCTCTCTCTCTCTCTCTCTCTCTCTCACTCTCTCCCTCCCCCACACATTTGAATATGTTGCCTCAAGGGGGGAATGTAAGAAAGGCACTACTGCCTAATTCACTACCCTTGTAAAATAAAGTTCGTTCGTTCGTGTTCTCTCTCTCTCTCTCTCTCTCTCTCTCTCTCTCTCTCTCTCTCTCTCTCTGTTTCTCTCTCTCTGTTTCTCTCTCTCTGTTTCTCTCTCTCCCTCTCTCTCTATCTCGCTCGCTCGCTCTCTTTCTCTCGCTCGCTCGCTCGCTGTCTCTCTCTCGCTCGCTCGTCGTCGCTCTCTCTCTCTCTCTCTCTCTCGCTGTCTCTCTCTCTCTGTCTCTCTCTCTGTCTCTCTCTCTCTCTCTCTCTCTCTCTCTCTCTCTCTCTCTCTCCTCACCCACCCACCCCCACCCCCTTTTTTTTCGTTATCACGAGTCGAGATATTTAGAGTTGATATGCACACCAGTTATGATCAGCCTTTCGAAATATGTCGCTTGGATTTTAGTTGTGAAAATGTTCAAGGCACTCGATTGCGTGGCTTCCTGCCGAAAGTGAACAGGCATCCTATACAGAGAGGCGTGGCTACGGTAATGCCGTCTGATCTATCATGACACAACAGGGGGTGAATCTGACGACTCATTCGTAGCTTACATCACGATATACTAAGGGGAGAGTACTCACGCTGGTTTTGGAGCAGATTCCAAAGTTAACTCCCCTGGCCTCCAAGATTTTGCTGGGTGAAACCTCCCGCTCGTTTATCTTCAGCTCACGCACACAACCAATGAGAGGGCTGGAAACGCAAAGCACGAGTCAGTCTCTTTTTCTCCTCACCTCCAGAGTAGATACCGATTCTTCACATTTTGCATATAACACTCCGACACCTTAAGGCTTAACAGCAATGATAAGACTTCTTTGAAGATACATGTGTGATCATCGTTGACAATATGACACCAAAGACCCTATATACAGTGTATATAGGATCTTTGATGACACTGTGCAAGAGAATTCATCTGTGATGGCTTTCGAACAAAAGATTAAGGCAAATACATTCAAACAACTTTTTAACGAAAACCTTCAAGCAATAAGCATTTTGTTTTTTTTTTTTTGGGGGGGGGGGGGGGGGGGGGGAGGGGGAGTGGGGGAGATGTTAATTCCCCCCTCTCCTTCGCCCATCCCTCAAGAACATTAGCAGAACATTTCCATGTGAGGGGAGTCAAACAAAAAAGTGGGTGAAATTAAAAAAACACTCTGGTGCGATCATCCACGGCCTAGCTATAAACCGTTCAGAGAGATGAGATGATGATAGTGTGGCCTGATGAACTGGTGGTTTACAACAATGCAATTTGAATGCTCCGAACGGTTGCATGGCAAGTCGTGGTACAAAACCAGCCTCCTTGACTTCAACCTTCCCCATGCTTGGGACATCCAGCACAAGCCAAGCGCAGCGGGACTTGGACTCACTCGAGGCCACCCTGGGAGGAGGGCAGGAAGGCGTAGTCAGGGGCAACCATGGCGCCCACCAACACGCCCTGGGCTGCCTGGGACAGCAGGTCTGGCGTCTTGTTCACGGCCGTGTACTGCCTGTCCTTCCCGTCCACCACTAAGAAAGTGCCGTCTTGGAACAGGATCTGCAAAAGGTGACCACTTGATGTCTAAAGTAAGGAATCGTTAGACACGATAAATGACGACAGTGCGAGTTCCATATCGCCTCCCACTCTTCATCCCAATCCCAGGTGTTAAATGGATTTAGTTTTCTTCTCTCCCATCTTATCGTCTTCCTTCAAGTCTTCAAATGGATCACATGTTCTCATTTCCTTTTATTTATTTCCCCTTTCCTGCAACATGTGAGTGCGGTTCTATTCTTCATTTGCCTGGCTGACTGACTGGACTGACTGAAAGGACTGGACTGGACTGACTGACGGGACTGACTGACTTGACTGACTTGACTGACTGGAACACTGCCTGCCTGCCTGCCTGCCCGATCTCACTGACTGAACTGGCTCGGCGAGACGGGGTTGACCAACTGACATGCACGCACGCAGGCACGCACGTTCTCTCACTCATTCACTCACTCTCGCTCTCTCTCTCTCTGTCTGTCTCTCTCTCTCTCTCTCTCTCTCTCTGTCTGTCTGTCTCTCTCTCTCTGTCTGTCTGTCTGTCTCTCTCTCTCTCTGTCTGTCTCTCTCAGTCTGTCTCTCTGTCTCTCTGTCTCTTTCTCTCTCTGTCTCTGTCTCTCTGTCCCTTTCTCTCTCTGTCTGTCTCTGACTCTTTCTCTCTCTGTCTCGCTCTCTCTGTCTCTCTCTCTGTCTCTGTCTCTCTCTGTCTGTCTCTCTCCCTCTCTCTTTCTCTCTATCTGTCTCTCTCTCTGTCTCTCTGTCTCTCTCTCTGTCTCTCTGTCTGTCTCTCTCTCTATGTCTCTCTCTCTGTCTGTCTCTCTCTGTCTCTGTCTTTCTCTGTCTCTGTCTCTCTCTGTCTCTGTCTCTCTCTGTCTCTGTCTCTCTCTGTCTGTCTCTCTGTCTGTCTCTGTCTCTGCTTCTCTCTCTCTCTCTCTCTCTCTCTCTCTCTCTCTATATATATATATATATATATATATATATATATATATATATATATATATATATATATATATATATATCTCCCCTCCCTCTCCCTCCCTCCCTCCTCTCCCTCTCCCTCCCTCTGCCCCTCTCCCTCCCTCTGCCCCTCTCTCTCCCTCTGCCCCTCTCCCTCAGCCCCTATCCCTGTGCCCCTCTCCTTCTGCCCCTCTCCCTCCCTCCCTCCCTCCCTCCCTCCCTCCCTCCCTCCCTCCCTCACCTGCAGTCTGTGGAATTTGCCGTCACTGAAGGTGTTGTTGTGGGAGATGAGCCGAGTCTGCTCTCTACGGGTGTGGGTCTCCACCTCGATGGTGCCCTCGCTCAACAGCACTCGCAACTGGAAACGCTGCAACGATCATTCAACGTGGCGACTCGTGAACAGCCTTGGAATGAGACTTTTTGGGGACTAGCTCTCAGCTCTTTGTTTTTCATTAGGCTCTCTACATGAACAATGTCTCGTGGATTAAAATTTTAAAAGACTACTGCAAGACAAACATGTGAATACGACATTCATGTTCTATTAGCTTTAAAATACAGCATACATCGTACTTACCCATTTCAACGCAGCACAGTGAACGGTTCACTAGCGCAATACCCTTCGTATCCAAAACGAATTGCCATCACTTCCCATGCATTCGCGAAAAGAAATTTGGAGGACCGCTTGGAAGACAGCCCGGAAAATTTACATGAAAGAATCTATTCTGTACTGAGGATGTTAAACAAGAAAATGTGAAATGATTGGGGGGGGGGGGGGTGGGGGGGGGGGGGGGGGGGGTGGAGAGTCTTCAGTGAAACCTCGTGTCAAATCAACTCCTATAACACTTAAGGCCAGAGAGAGAGGGTTGAGGACAAGGACGCTGACTTGTCGGGTGCTGAGCAGGGCCAGGACGAAGGCGTTGTGCTGGGTGGTGCGGAAGAAGAAGTCCACACTGGAGACGGGCTGGCGGATGAGGTCTTCACTCAGGTGCAGGAAGCCCTGGCCGTGGAACACCAGGGAAGGATGGCCCTGGCTGGAAGAGCTGCAAGAGAGGGGGAGATGGAGGAGAATAAATGGCGACCTGGAGCTTCATTGGGAGTATTGTGAGAGGGTGGGTTGTGAGTGGGGTGGACAATTCTAAGGGTAAACTATATTTAGAGAAACAAAAATGTAGTGGGGACCAGTGTAACTGGATTGAAAACGGAATACAGGCTCGTAATAGGGTTCTTTCAGTGACAGTCAGAGCGAAGTGCAACACAGAGAGAACCAGGACTGTGAAACGCGACGACAAGGTAAGTTTCCGCATCAACAGCGACTATTTGTGCAAATTCTGTTCTTTAGATACTGTCGTTTCATTCCTCGCATAGGAGGAAATAGTGGAAGAAAAACCTGGTTTTGACAATAAAGCGCGCAGCTTACTCATCAGGGACTGACACATGCTTCTCGCAAGTAATTTTTACTGACGTCTTCACTGTGCAAACTCCAAACTTGCAAGACGACTTTCCCGTGACTTTTTCTGTCAGAAAGAGGAGAATGCTCTGCACGAGACACATACACTGAAAGGCAAAACCCACACGAGCGCACGCGCGCGCACGCATGTACACAGACGCACGCACACACATACACACACACGCACGCACGCATGCATGCACGCTCGCATGCAAATGTGATCGATTGATGAGGTGTAACGGCCTAACAGCCTTTGCAAATGCAGACTGCAGGTAAAAGGCCACTGGTCACCAAAATCATTAGAACTGGTTAGAATAAGAGCAAGTCGACAGCTTTTGTTGCACTCTTCTCTTGCAATATCCCGTTGTACGGGGGTTCTCCTAGCTTGCGCTGGGAAGTCGAAGTTACAAACGCTGGTGGTCGTTTTCGATAAACTTTATTCACGCACTGATCGCTACACAGCGGTGACAATAAGTAGTGTCGTCGTACTCGCTTCGTTCTATGCGCAGTGCCGCAGAGGACTCACTCCTTACAAAGTTAAGCTCTCACCTTAACTCTGTCGCATCTGCTGCTCGTGTCTGACTCTCTCTCGCTTTGTCGCGCCTTATATACCTAACCCCAGGTTCCAGATCTTTCGTGAATGAAACGGCACACTCTCTAACAGATCGAGCTCGAAATCGACTGACGACACGTGACATAACAAGACAGATTTAGCCTGACTCGACCGCTTGCTAGGGCAATGACCTGACCGATATAAACAAACCGATTGCGTCGTGATCCTCCTGCATGATCTAGAACCTTCACAACACTATGATGTCCCTAGTTATCCACCTTATATCAACCGCGTAGGGAGACGCGGGGGTCAATTCTCACCCTCAACCCACGGGGGATGCAAGCACGCAAGTACACAAACGTGTAGGCGGATGCAGGCATGCAGGTAAGCATGGAAACAAAAACAGATTTAGACATGCATATAGACTGGCAGAGGCAGACAGGCAACTGACCAGTGGCTGGCGCAGGGCACGGCGGGATCCCCTTCACTGGAGGAGCGGGTGAGGGCCAGGCTGCGTCCGTTGACGTGTACTCCTCCCACGCAGCCTTCCCACGTCCCCGTCTTGACTGGTAGCTGTGAGCAGACATTGGTCAGGAGGAACGTTCTCGCACCACCTCCAGCCACCGCTGCACTTATCGTCCCCGCTGGTCCTCGCATTCGAATGTAAGGCGTGGATACCAACGAAAGTTGTGTGCGCCATGATGATAGACCATTGTGATCTGATGGCCGCATTATCAAGATTGGGCATGAGGCACACGTTTAAAAAACCCACCTGGAAAGTAATGTGCACTACATCCATCAGATTTAGAGTTCATTAGGGACAACGCCTCGAGCACATCATGCATTTCACATGTCCTTGCCCTCTCTTTTTCCAAACCAATCATGAATGCCATTTTCAAATTATACATCAAATTTCACTTGTCTCTATCCACCTTCTGCATACGATCACTCTCATCTGCCTCGGCAGACACAATTGGACATCTAGGTCCTTATTCTTTCAGTTCAGCAAACAGCATTGAGCAGGACCCAAACAGTCCGTAATGATGGAGGAGAGCTCACCCCGAGGTCTGACGGTCCTCCACCGATGAAGACGGAGGCAGGCTCTGGTTGCAGCAAACTCTGGGTCGTGGCCTCGCCCGTCTTGGTGCTGCTCTGCCCGTCTGATGACGTCACCGTCAGAGACAGCGTGGCTCCCTCCCTGGAATGTATGAATGAATGAATGAATGAATGAATAAATGAATGAATGAATGAATGAATGAGGAGTTCTAGGTAGAGTAAGAGCAAGTCAAGTCACGAGTTTCCTAGTCATTCGCCTTTTTCAAATCGCGTAGCCCTCCCTGGAATTGCACTTAAACAAGACAGTAGGTTTTGACAGTGCCTGGTAGCTATGGTCTCCATGATGAATGGAGTGTGTGTTGCTGTGACAAGGATGACGGCTTTTCCACTAACGACGATGGCGATGTTAACAACGATGATGAGCTATTTTCGGAGCAGTAATTGCATCTATATGGCAACTACGGCGAAAATAAATACCCAGTTTCCCATCAATATTTTAGCTTACAATAATTTTCTGAAACGGAATGAGCATATCTTGAAAATAGAAGAAAACTGAAAATTACCGGAAAACGCATTAGTAGATTACCATGAAATGAGAACTCATTATGCACGAACAGAAACAAAATCCATGGGTAGTTCTGAAATGCGAACGAATGCAGACCGTCTCATGCTATTGCAACAGTGGCACTGCTAGACATGCTACAATGGCGACGGAGTTCCTGGAAGGACGGGGAGCTAGAGGTGCAGACGGCCACAGAACAGACCTGAGCACGCTGATGCCGTACCACTCGTCCTCTGTCAGCTCACGGTCACTCTGCACGCTGCCCACCGCCGACCCCTTGACGTCATAGGCTGTGAGGGACAGCTTCTTGCTGGCCATCTCGAGGTGGTAGGACATCTGTCACGTGATCCACGAAGACGACACTATAATTAGCATCCAGGAATGGGAAATTCCCTACTCTGCAGTTATTCTTTGGAAGGCTCACCTTTCCACGCTATGGGGCGCACTTATAAATACATCTGTATCTGTTTTCTCGTGCCTTTAGCAGGTTTTAGGTTTGACAGCTCTCATATACATCCTGTTCCATAATATCATGCACCTATTGGTCTTTCCAAATCCATTGAAATGGTAGATTAAATAGAACACGAAGTGAAGGGCTGAAATGCATACATACGTCAAGAGAAAGGAGCAACGCCGAAGAAATTACAAACCATAGATGAAGTGATAAATAAGACAGCAAAATTGCACGCACGCACGCTCGCTCGCTCGCACATGCATCCACGTACGCACGCACATGCAGAGAGAGAGAGAGAGAGAGAGAGAGAGAGAGAGAGAGAGAGAGAGAGAGAGAGAGAGAGTTAGTATAATTATCGCAAGAATGTACAATTTCTTAAACATACTAAAATGGGTAGATAGTGTACCAGAGAAGCAAAATTTAAATATGGAACTTGAAGTAACTAAAATGACATATACCTAAGATTTTTTTTTCTAAACATCCAAA
>JAWQFJ010001463.1:25000-35977 GCA_034096865.1 Theodoxus fluviatilis | reverse complement strand
AGAGAGAGAGAGAGAGAGAGAGAGAGAGAGAGAGAGAGAGAGAGAGAGAGAGAGAGAGAGAGAGAGAGAGAGAGAGAGAGAGGGGGGGGGAGAGAGGGGGGGCGGACAGATAGAGACTTACAGAGTTGTTTCCCTTGACAAGCAGCACTGTGCCAGAGGAGCCTGCAGGTCTGAGACAGAGTTCGGTCTGGGACAGGAGGGAGGGAGGACTGGGCTCGCCCTCCACCGGCACCGCCACGAAGCCCTCGCCCTTCTTCTGCATGGACACCTGCAGCAGGCAGCCACATACGTCTTACAGTAGCCAGCTGCACCATTCCCTCCTCGTGTCGCACTACATCGACACATACTTCCTATGCATCCTGATCAGGGTTTGCCACGGACCAAACTTCTTCATTTATCATGAGATGCCTTTGAATACAGTCCCACACTAATACACTACCCAACAGAGTACAAGTTGATGAGAACTACCATTTCAGTGAAGCTACCCGTTTCAAGCATGCAAACGTACAAACTAAATCATTCTCAAAGCCCGAGTCAGCTAAATAGTTTCTGTAGTATTAAACACAAGTATGTAAAAGAAACCATGTATCAAAATAATTCCAAGTCATCTGATAATTTTCGCCCGTGAAAAGAATAAAGAAATGCACACTTCTCTCTTTTAATTAATAATAGACGAACATTGTATTTTTTAATGTTGCGTTATGAAGAATTTTTTTAACAAATTCTTTTATAAATTTCCATGACATAATCATTCTTGAATTTTGTGCTGTGTGTGTGTTTTCTTTCTCTTCTTTTAATCCTCAATCCTCAAACCTCAAACCTCAATCGTCAATCCTCAATCCTCAAACCTCAATCGACAATCCTCAAACCTCAATCGACAATCCTCAAACCTCCTCCTCCTCCTCATTCTTCTTCTTCTTCTTCTTCTTCTTCTTCTTCTTCTTCTTCTTCTTCTTCTTCTTCTTCTTCTTCTTCTTCTATTTCTCTTTCTTCTATTTCTCTTTCTTCTATTTCTCTTTCTTCTATTTCTCTTTCTTCTATTTCTCTTTCTTCTATTTCTCTTTCTTCTATTTCTCTTTCTTCTATTTCTCTTTCTTCTTCTTCTTCTTCTTCTTCTTCTTCTTCTTCTTCTTCTTCTTCTTCTTCTTCTTCTTCTTCTTCTTCTTCTTCTTCTTCTCAACAGTGCGTTGGTATCACAACGAATCGCATCATTCATGGATTTTTCAGACAGTCAGGTCCTTGGCATGCATTCCTATTGGCTGCCCTGCTCTGCGCTGCACTACCCCCCAAGGCCTGCACACTCTGCTCTACCTGTGTGGCGGTCACAAGGCCTGCACACTCTGCTTTACCTGTGTAGAGGCCACAAGGCCTGCACACACTGCTGTACCTGTGTAGAGGCCACAAGGCCTGCACACACTGCTGTACCTGTGTAGAGGCCACAAGGCCTGCACACACTGCTGTACCTGTGTAGAGGCCATAAGGCCTGCACACACTGCTGTACCTGTGTAGAGGCCACAAGGCCTGCACGCACTGCTGTACCTGTGTGGCGGTCACAAGGCCTGCACACACTGCTGTACCTGTGTAGAGTTCACAAGGCCTGCACACACTGCTGTACCTGTGTAGAGGCCACAAGGCCTGCACACACTGCTGTAACTGTGTGGCGGCCACAAGGCCTGCACACACTGCTCTACCTGTGTGGCGGTCACAAGGCCTGCACACACTGCTGTACCTGTGTAGAGTTCACAAGGCCTGCACACACTGCTGTACCTGTGTAGAGGCCACAAGGCCTGCACACACTGCTGTACCTGTGTAGAGGTCACAAGGCCTGCACACACTGCTGTACCTGTGTAGAGGCCACAAGGCCTGCACACACTGCTGTACCTGTGTAGAGGCTACACGGCCTGCACACACTGCTGTACCTGTGTAGAGGCCACAAGGCCTGCACACTCTGCTGTACCTGTGTAGAGGCCACAAGGCCTGCACACACTGCTGTACCTGTGTAGAGGCCACAAGGCCTGCACACACTGCTCTACCTGTATGGCGGTCACAAGGCCTGCACACACTGCTGTACCTGTGTGGCGATCACAAGGCCTGCACACACTGCTCTACCTATGCCGAGGCCACAAGGCCTGCACACACTGCTGTACCTGTGTGGCGGTCACAAGGCCTGCACACACTGCTGTACCTGTGTGGCGGTCACAAGGCCTGCACACACTGCTGTACCTGTGTAGAGGCCACAAGGCCTGCACACTCTGCTGTACCTGTGTAGAGGCCACAAGGCCTACACACACTGCTGTACCTGTGTAGAGGTCACAAGGCCTGCACACACTGCTGTACCTGTGTGGCTGTCACAAGGCCTGCACACACTGCTGTACCTGTGTGGCGGTCACGAGGCCTGCACACACTGCTGTACCTGTGTAGAGGTCACAAGGCCTGCACACACTGCTGTACCTGTGTAGAGGCCACAAGGCCTGCACACACTGCTGTACCTGTGTAGAGGCCACAAGGCCTGCACACACTGCTGTACCTGTGTAGAGGCCACAAGGCCTGCACACACTGCTGTACCTGTGTAGAGGCCATAAGGCCTGCACACACTGCTGTACCTGTGTAGAGGCCACAAGGCCTGCACACACTGCTGTACCTGTGTAGAGGCCACAAGGCCTGCACACACTGCTGTACCTGTGTAGAGGCCACAAGGCCTGCACACACTGCTGTACCTGTGTAGAGGCCACAAGGCCTGCACACACTGCTGTACCTGTGTACAGGCCACAAGGCCTGCACACACTGCTGTACCTGTGTAGAGGCCACAAGGCCTGCACACACTGCTGTACCTGTGTAGAGACCACAAGGCCTGCACACACTGCTGTACCTGTGTAGAGGCCACAAGGCCTGCACACACTGCTGTACCTGTGTAGAGGCCACAATGTTTAAACACACTGCTGTACCTGTGTAGAGGCCACAATGTTTAAACACACTGCTGTACCTGTGTAGAGGCCACAATGTTTAAACACACTGCTGTACCTGTGTAGAGGCCACAAGGCCTGCACACACTGCTGTACCTGTGTGGAGGCCACAAGGCCTGCACACACTGCTGTACCTGTGTGGAGGCGAGGAGCAGTCTGGCCAGGTGGAGACGCTGACGCAACTGGGCGATGTTGGCCTGCAGACTGGTCACTCTGTCCACCACGGAACCGCACTCGCCGCTGACCGCCTGGCTCTCGCCCTGTAGACTGGCCACGGCACGCCTGGCCTCTGCAGCTGTGGGAAAGAAGGGCCAATGGATGGATAAATGAATAAACGAACGAACGAACGAACGAATGAATGAATGAATGAATGAATGAATGAATGAACGGAATAAATACAAATTATGACGACCTGTAAGCATTTGTTGGCTATGTAAGGCCATTGATAACAAAACCACTAGAGCTTGTTAGAGTCAGAGCAAGGCAAGCCTCGATTTCCCTGGTTATTCGACTGTTACGAAGCACTTAGTGAGATGCGGTGGGTCTATTCTTACCCCCACCCACAGGGGGTCTATTCTTACCCCCAACCCACAGGGGGACTACAGCAGGTCGTCATGGCCAGGGTGATTTTTCTCAATGCAACGACGATTCAGTTCTCATTTTGAATTGCTGAGGAGATATGCGGCAAATATGTGCAATTGAAATGGCGAATACGACGGAAAAGGATTACGTAATAGAAATAAATCAGTGCACCAAAGAGTGAAACAGCTGATAAACACAGGACAAAAAATAAGTCGGAATTGGTCTTGTTTATAGATAAATATAAACCCAGTGCACTCCCTCAGATGTATTCACGATTGTATTCATAAAATGAAAGCACAAAGACATGCAACAAAGATTTTCGTACGTATAAATGCGAACATTATACTCACATGTGCTCGTGCACACACTCACTCAAATATGCACGCAAGAACACACACTCACATACCGCAAGCACACACATACACATATACACGCACATACCGAGGCACACACATACAACTACAAGCAAACACACACACACAACCATTCATTCACACACACATATATGTTGGTCATTATGTTGTTGATATAATTCATGTCTTCCATGCTCCTTTCGTATGTCGTTATATTGTTTGTCCTGCATCGGGTATTGTTTGCCTGTGAGCTATTGCCATGTTCGTTGCTGGTTGCTCGTGTGTATTGTGCTTTGTGTATATGACTTCCTTGTTTCAGTTACATCATCTTGTACATCTCTTTCTGCGTATTAGTGCCATATGCGATGGGCTTTCATCCGTTCAGTGCTTTATATGAGGGTCCGTGGTTGGTCCCGTTATTGTTTGGCTTGTGTGTTGATGCCATTTACGTGTGCCGTGTCTTATTGGTTTATCGGTTTCGCCTGTGTCAAGTTGTTGCTGTGATGTGCTGTTTTGGGCTTGGTCTACTTGTGTGCGTATGCATTGTATGTGTACTGTGCCTGATTTTGCTTTACTTGTGTTTGGCATTATTTATATGTTTCATGTCTTTCATGCCTGTAAAGCGCTTTGAGAATGTATATGAAAATGCGCTGTATAAAGTAACTTTATTATTATTATTATTATTATTATTATTATTATTATTATTATTGCACATACACAGAGCGAATAGCACACACACACACACACACACACACACACACACACACACACACACACACACACACACACACACACACACACACACATAGAACTACACATACACACACACACACATAATTACACTCACAAACACACACACACACACACATAATTACACTCACACACACACACACACACACGCGCGCGCGCACACACACACACACAATTACATACCCTTGGTCAGGGCGGCAGTCAGGTCCGCGCCGTTGCTGGAGGCGGGTCTGGCTGTGGTACCACGTGACCCGGGGCTGCTCTGACCCTGGACCTCCTGCAGGCGGCGCTGAGCTCTCGCTAACGCTTCCAGTGCCCTCTGTTGGCTGGAGTTGTGCGAGCTCTCCACTTGGGAGTGAACAGCTTTGACCTTGTCGCTCAGGACCCGTAACTCCGCCTCCTGCCTCTGCAGCTGGTTGCGCACGTCCTTGATGTCCGTTCCTGCCACGCTCATCCTGGCGATGTCATCCCCCACCGCGCGCAGCCGTCGGCTCATGTCTGTGGGCACAGATAGCGACATGGTCTATTGATTGGTCGGGAAGGAAGCCGATATCCCGAGTCCCTTCTTTATTCAATTCACAACACGTCCAGATGAGAAATCAGTAAATGTATAGGCTGCTGACTGAGAAGTAAATGTATAGGCTGCTGACTGAGAAGTAAATGTATAGGCTGCTGACTGAGAAGTAAATGTATAGGCTGCTGACTGAGAAGTAAATGTATAGGCTGCTGACTGAGAAGTAAATGTATAGGCTGCTGACTGAGAAGTAAATGTATAGGCTGCTGACTGAGAAGTAAATGTATAGGCTGCTGACTGAGAAGTAAATGCTTAAGGTGTCTTCATCATTCTACGTAAGAAAGAAAGAAGGAAGGAAATAGAGAAAGAAAGAAGAAAGGATGGAAGAAATAAAGAAAAGATAAAAGATAAAAAAGAAAAAAGAAAGAAAGAAAGGAAGAAAGAAAGAAAAAGAGAGAAAACGACGACGAGACAGACGAGGACATTTTGTTCTTACTGGAAGTTTTCGTCTTGGCTTTAGTTGCACTCTGCAGTCTTGCCTCGCACTGCTGTTTCATTTGGAGTATGTACGTCTTCAGTGACTGACCTGGAAAGAAAAACCCAAGTTGTACTCACTGCCACAACTGTGGCGATATATACGAGCTGGCGTCTTCACAAACTGAAAGAAATCTAAACTCGCCCCGGAATTTTTATATATAACAAATTGGCGTTTGAATGATATAGATAATGTTCTTTACCTTTGTCCTCAGAAGTAAATTAGTTTTGGGGAATTTCAGTCCTGGTCGCCACTGTGCAGCGCCCAGTTACGGTTCCACTCCCCGGCAGGAGAGGCAATGCGCGAGAAGCAGCTTGCCCGAGGTTGCAGCTCCAGGATCTGTGCAGCTTCGAACACCGCACCCGCCGGAGCGCAGGCAAGCACCTAAACCACTCGCCTGGGGAAGGTAGATGCTTTGTGCGAAGTACGTTGATGCTTACGGAAAACTAGTTTAGAAAATACTAACTACAAACATGTTAAATGGAACAAGTTCGATACACAACATTTTCTTTGACGATTCCCGTCTCGTACATCATAACGAGTGTGTGGTTTTCCAGATGTCCACAATCATGCCAAACTACAATCCCAAAACGTGTTGCCCAGAACATTCATAGTTTCCTCCATTGAACCACTGCAAACTGGACAGGCCAGAAAGGGACACTCACCAAATCTACTGATGGTGGAGGAGGTGGGGGCTCTGCCGATCACAACTTCGTCCACAAACTCGAAGTCTTCGGTGTCGGGGCCGCCCGCCTCAGGAGTCACGGGGGTGGGTTTATCTCCCGTGCCCTCACTCAGAACATCACAGTCGATGGGGGAACCATTCTCCCCCTCCCCCTCCCCGTCGGGCTCCAACCCCGATCCCTGCTCCTCCCCCAGCTCCTGGCACCGTGCCCGCAGCTCCTCCTCGTCCCCCACCAGCAGTCGCAGTCTGTCCAGCAACACGTGCAGCGTCTGAGAAGTGAGAACATGGGTGATGTGAGACGTGAGGGACAAGAGGTACGGCATCTCTAAGACTGTTCAAGTCATTTGTATTGGTCTCTTCGCATCTGTAGACCAATGAAAAAGACAGCAGAACTGCTGCAAAATTTAATAAGGACAACGAGGAGAGATCTCAACTCGTGACATTCTGCTGTCCTAAGCCATAGGGTGACGGTGGAGCACGTGAACTTTCATCTGTCTCCTAAGCCAACGTTGCTGTCTGCTTACATTCTTGCTTCCTGGCCTCATCAAAGCCAGGCCTACGGCTGTTATTTTTAACTGACAAATCAGACACATGCATGCAGGTACACACGCACACGCACGCGCGCACGCTCTCGCACCCACAGACACTCCCGCTTTAAATGCTTCAGCTTTAACCAGGTTCAGCACTCATGTCGCACGACTGAGACCTCTTCCAAAGCTGCAGAGAGACGTACTTTGACGTCTGTCACGAGGCGGTCCCGCACCACCAGGGTCTGGGTGAGGACGACGGCGTCCGTGCTGCGGTTGCCAGTGATGCTCCTGCCTTCACTGATCAGCGGCCGAAGCAGTCTAGAAAGGAGCGTTAACTTTCAATGAACCATTGAAAGGACTATCGTTTTATACGTGAGGAAACAATTTCAAGTGAACAAAAGAACGAACGGAAAGATGGAGGGAGGGAGAGATGTAGGGAGGGAGGGAGGGAGGGAGGGAGGGAGGGAGGGAGGAGAGGGAGGGAGGGAGGGAGGGAGGGAGGGAGGGAGGGAGGGAGGGAGGGAGGGAGGGAGGGAGGGAGGGAGGGACGGATTGAGGGATTGAGGGATTGAGGGAGGGAGGGAGGGAGGGAGGGAGGGAGGGAGGGAGGGAGGGAGGGAGGGAGGGAGGGAGGGAGGGAGGGAGGGACGGACGGAGGGACGGACGGACGGACGGACGGACGGACGGGATAGCCGTACAGGTAGATGGTCTGACGGACAGATGAATTACCTCATCGAAAGAATGAACAAATTACAACATCAGCGAGGAACAAATTCACTAATCAATGCTTTACTTTAGAAACATATTAGCTGTTCTTTTACCAGAGGACTTAAAACGTTCACCGCTTATCCTTTCATACATTTTCATCTACCCAAGCGCTCATAATCACTGCAGTCATCCGCTTATCCTTTGCGCCTCTCCTGCACCTTTTAATTCAAACACTCCCCTCCACTCCAAGCGACGTGCCTGACCAGACCGACTCATTCATACGTTCCCCCATCCTTCACAGTCCCCACGCAAGCCCTACTGACCGTTCTGCATAGCGTGCCTGTTCCCGGAGCTCTGCAGCCCTGGTCCTCATGTCCAGCAACGCCTGACGGCGCTCAGGCGACCCTGCCTTCAGCTCCACAGGAGCACCGGGACCGCGCCCGCCCGACAGGGCCCGCCGCCCGCCCTGGAGTGAAGATAGAAGGATGTCCAATGAAGGGGACGGTGACGATGATGATACTTATGACGTTGAGAACTGGTATGTCACTTATGAATGAGCGGTTAGAGAGTCCAATTTCTTGGCTGAATTGGCATTTTGGCAGCAGCCTTAACCGAATTAGAACAAGGTTTGGATCATGGAGCAAAAAGTGGGGCACAAACGTGTGTTACCTCAAACCAGTCAAAACATAATTCAACTCTGACACCATGTACTATCAATGTGCGATGAGCAGAAACAATAGCTAGGTCTTTGGGGGGTTTTGGTTTTGTGTGTGTGGTTGTTGTTTTTTTGTTTTTTTTTGTTTTTGTTTTTTGGGGGGGTGTCTGCGTGCGTGCGTGCGTGCGTAAGTGTGTGTGTGTGTGTGTGTATGTATGTGTGTATGTTTGTGTGTGCGTGCGTGTGCGTGCGTG
Organism: Theodoxus fluviatilis; assembly: GCA_034096865.1. Taxonomy (NCBI): domain Eukaryota; kingdom Metazoa; phylum Mollusca; class Gastropoda; order Cycloneritida; family Neritidae; genus Theodoxus; species Theodoxus fluviatilis. The sequence goes on along the minus strand of JAWQFJ010001463.1, from coordinate 27,448 downwards.
CGAGTGTGTGTGTGTGTGTGTGTGTGTGTGTGTGTGTGTGTGTGTGTGTGTGTGTGTGTGTGTGTGTGTGTGTCTGTGGGTTAACATTGACTTAGTTTGAATATATCTGTAAAGGCGACATTCTACAATGAAGAGACTCTTGTCTCTCGTCATTGGCAGAATATCAATGCTGTCGAGGTAGCCGAGATCAGGGGGAAGACTATGTGAAGGAATATTGAAAGATGAAAGTGGACCTGACGAAAGAAAGCTCTCCAGAATCTCGGGCTGGAGACCATTCTGAACACAGAGATGTAATACTATCTCTGACACAGGTTGGTCACGTGACTTCGAATCCACATTCCAATGATTCTACCAATCAAAATTCAACATGATCAGAAGACCATTGAGAGTAAAAAGAGGCGATTCTATTTCACTCCAATTATTTATCCCGATAGATAAACACAAACTTGGTGTTCTAATAAAACTAATCTATGAGATTTTCAGGAAATCATTTGAGAACTACTTTTAGCGCGAACGTGTCTATAAGGTTGTAAACTGCCTTGCGCACGTGCGATTGTGTATATACAGTAGTCGCCGCTTATTAAAAACACATTGGGACCGAACAAAAGTGTTTTTAATAAGCGGCGTTTTTATTAACCGGCACTTCCCGCTTCACCAAGCCGTTGCGTTTCTTCCACCTGTTAAACCACCCATTTGTAGCTTTGAATTCGGAGCGACCAAGCTGGGAAGCAATCTGTTCCGCCTTCTGACACAGGATTGGGCCGTTTACAGGTGTGTTGCGCGCTTGGATAGAGTCGAACCACCGCTTTAAGCCATCTTCTGTCTCTTTATCCTTCCCGCAGCGCCGACGCTTCCTTTGGCCTTGACTGGAGCCCTCTGCGATATCAGCCCTAAGTTCATCTTCTTTTTTCAGTGTCTGGCACAGAAATGATGCCGACACACCCAAAATGTCAGCACCCTCCCTCAAACTTTTAGAATTTAGCTCTCGGTAGCGATCAAGCAAGTCCACTTTGTCTTTGGGTGTCATTTCTGTTCTTTTTCTTTTCTTTGGAGCTGAAGTTAAAGCCATTTTCTGATTCACTGCTTATCCAGCGAGACTAGACAGTGTTGAATTGACATCTGACGGTTTGCTGACAAGGTACGTGTAATCACTGTTCACACAAACGCTGAAGCGTCTTTAGTTGTCATCTAACGGTTTGCTGACAAGAATTCACAACCAGAGATCGACTCTGACCCTCCGAACTCGCTCAATGAAGTATAAATATTGCTGTTGTATTCAAAGTCCTTATAATTAGTAGAGTTCACAATATTACACTCTTGTGATTCGAATTTTACCGCACACAAGTTTTACATTCATGGGAAATCGATGTTTAGAAAATGAACTGACCGAAAAATGGCTGCCAGTATGGAGTGTATCACAACAAGCGGAGGAATACACTCAGGATGTGATATGGCATTCAGCGTGGCTGTTCAGAACGGTGGTATGCATTTTATGGAAGAATTTAGGCTATCACGTGACCAACCTGTTGCTGAGACTATATTCACTAGTCTCAGCGACGCTGAATGGCTGGAGACTAGTTCCTCACCGCAAAGTTGGATTCAGCTGTGCGCAGCGATTGTCGAGCCTTCTCCAGGAGTTGTTGCCCTTCCAGGATGTTCCTCCCTGCGTTTCCCAGCGACCCCTGTGTCGGGAAAAGAGGAAGCAACGCTGCAGTTATTGCACGACATCAACGACCCTTTTCAGTCAGAGAGCATGGCATCCTCTAAAATTTACTTCGAGACACAAACCTTTGCGCATTAAATACCGCAGTCGCTCTTTTTTAAAATAAAGATAACTTTCCACAACAAAGAATGATGGATATTGCTAATTAACGCCCATTGAATCTGTGTTATATATGTGCAATAGCATGCTCTACTAAACAAACAAACCAACCAAAACACACAGACACGACATGTCCGGAATAACATGAAATATATCGTATCTGCCTCAGGAGGCTCCTAAAAAGATCGACTGTGAGAAACTCACAGAACTCTTACTTTCGGAATTTGAAATTGAATTGACAGGCAGATGAGAGCAAACATGAGATAGATGCAGCATACACCAGTAATGATGCACGACGGACTGAGAAAGGGACTGAGAAAGGGGCTGCCTACCGGGGGCGGGGCGGGGCGTGTGTCTGTGATGGGACGGGAGATACTGGACAGGCGACGGACGTCTGTACTTAGCTTGCCCAGCACGTTGGTCAGCTGCGTCTTCAGGTCCTCCAGTGCCTTGAACCCGTACGTCTTCTCCACCCTGTCCTGCAGTTGCTCCAGGCGCGTCGACTGCCACTCACACTTGCTGTAATCACAGAGTTGAAGAGTGAGAAAATACATTGAGAATATGTGTGTGTGTGTGTGTGTGCGCGCGCGCGCGCGCGTGTGTGTGTGTGTGTGTGTGTGTGTGTG
>JAWQFJ010001463.1:15000-20000 GCA_034096865.1 Theodoxus fluviatilis | reverse complement strand
AGTGAGGCCTCATGATCTTTATCATATTTTGGTTCAATGGTCACCTCATTTATTTGGTTCATCAGTTTTTGTCCATCCTTAACTGACTCTGTTGGGTATTTTTCGCTGGGGACAGTATCCCGACATCTCGTCTTCCTCAAATACTGTTTATTCTCTCATTCTTGGGCCGAGGCGAACTGGCCAATGACGCCTGTGAGAGGAGTGAATCGATGAAAAGGCTGGTGTGTGTTTAACGTGCAACCAGAGACAGCAAATTGGAGGAGTCGTAGGGCTCCTTGAAGCGGAACATTGTGATGGTATTGCATGGGCAGCATCCATCAAAGGATGCCATTATGATCCTAGTTGTACAGAGATCATACCACCGACACACGGCCCGAGTGGAGGCTTGGGTCCAAAACAGCTGTTTGTTTCCCAGCTCGGGGGCACAATCAGTCCGCACATTGGTTCCATCAAAAGCGGGTTGGTTGTATCGTGGGGCAAAAAGTCGAACTCGTTAATCCAGCGTTCCGGGAATGCCCTGCAAGTTTTGAACTTTATGGAGCGATGCCGTGTCATTGCATCTGTAGGAGGGAGGGTGGTACAGGATTGAAGAGTCAACAGTAGTGGGTTCCACGTCTCTAGTCGCTTCGTGTCGGCCACGGAGTTTTTCTTTATCGCCTGCTTCCATTTCTCTTGTTGTTTTGTCCATTGGGGGGGCGCCCGCGTTGCTGGTGCCTTCCGCAGGACCCAGCCGCCAGGCAGAGGGGGAAGCCGACGAAGGAGAGGGGGTGAGTGAACGTTTAGCATCGGAATGGCGATCCCTGACACTTGAGAGGGTGGATCGGGGTCGTGAGGTATTTTGGAGAGTCGGATAATATGGAACCGTTCAGATCAGTTTCAGCATGAAATGGAACTAATGAGTGAAGAACAGGTTTTCCTGTAGGTGTGCGACGAGCATCGCGGAGGAATATGCAGGAGCGGACATTCTAACTAGGTTTCCCAATGTTACAGTATAGGCACAAGAACAACTAAGAGGTGTTTAGGGTTTGTCGACACACGCGCGCTTGGGACTGGCTTTCACCAAGGGGAGAGCACTCTTGTTTATTTGTAATGTAGCTCTACAGTTACAAGCTCACTGTCTACATCTCTCTTCTTTTAAAGTATAAGATGTACATACTATTGGGAGAGTGTGGAAAAGACCTTTGATTAAGCACATTAAATGGACTGTTGACTAGCAGGATATTTTGACTGGACTTTCTTACAAATAGCATGCATTGACATATTAAAGTAATACTGATATATACATGAACTAGATCTTGAGGTAGTTCTCCACTTTGGTTCGAGTCCTCGGGAGGTGTTCTCGGTTTGTGTTATTGGAAGGTCCCTTGGTGGTCGGTGTTAAGGTTGGAGTCAAGTACGACGCAGGGGCTAAGTCTAGATACATTCCCACACTTTATTGTCCGTTGGTACAAGCTCTTAGTAAGATGATCCTCTTGACCAGGTGGTGAATTGGTCTCTCTCTGGCTGTGTGCCGTCTCCCCCTTATCAAGCGGATGCACGGACCTCACAGGAGCCAGGGGATGGATTGTTCCACAGATCCTAACCCATGGCTCCCAAGTCGTGCTTGTATTTGGAAGAAAACAGGGATTACTTAATTGATCTCGCTTTGAAATTACNNNCCGATTTCCACTCAGCCTTCCACTTTGCGCTGTACTTTGCTCTCTTTCTGCTTCTGACAAGAGTGGACTTTCTTTTCTCATCCTCTGTGTCACGCTCACTGTCGGATTCAGAATCGGTTTCGCGAGTCTTTCTCTTTGAGTTTTCAATGGACGCCATCTTCATTGAGATCGGTCAAGCAAAATGGCGGCTATTCCAGGTTGTAAACTGGCTCTCGATTGGACGAAGGTCCTGACTCAACTAATCAAAAAAATTGTACTGCAGATCTGCGGAATGACCTTCAGTGGCGCGGTAGAAAGTTCAGATCGTCATGTAAATGCTTTGGAAACGAAATAAACCTTTCAAAAATTTTCATTTTCAGGAGATCGGTGGAAAAAAAATCGGGAGATTTACGAAGCTAGCGGGAGGTCGGGAGATAGGGTCTGAAATCGGGAGTCTCCCGCTAAAATCGGGAGAGTAAACAGGTCTGTCTCCTCCACCCTCCCCTCTTTCCGGAAGACAGACGCAAGACGTGATGTCACGCCAGCCATGCGGCATGTCAACCCTGCAGTCCTCGACCCTCCCTGCTCCCATCTCTCTAACAGCCCCCTCCCCACTCCTGGGACCCCTTCTTCTCTCGCCTCACATTTTTGGCCCCTTGATCTCTTGCCCCACATGCCCCTTGCAGACAGCTTGCAGATAAGTGGGTCAGTGACTCTTGCCTTCCTTTAAAGCCCCCTTTAAACACCGGGCACTTTCCCGTGACTCTGTGCGGACCCAACACAGTCACTAGCGTGGGCATACACTGCAACTAGACGTATCTACTATGGGTAGTTATGCGTCAGGAGACACAAGCTATCAGACCACGCTACCTGAAGAAACCGGTCGTTCTCGTGTTGATGCAATCGCAAGCACACAAAGAGGGCACTCCCTGAATGAAGGCAGGCTGATGGAGGACAGGGTTTTGAAAAGACATGCACAGACCGAGTCTCAAACCAATCTTTCCTTGTCACAGCATTTGATCATGCGATACCTTCCCTACGTCAAAGTAGTTCACGCTCGGATGCACTATGTGACGCTCAGCGTGCATTTTATTGCGTCAAACTTGCACATTTATGCAACGAAGGACGCATGCCTTCTCGTCGTGGCCTCCACAATAACACGTTCATGTACTTGTGCTGGTTTTAGATATTGGCAGTGTGGCTCTCCTTCCTTCCAAGCTGTTGGGCCTGAAGTCTCAGGTATACAAATATTTCGAGCTTGACACTTCATGTAGTACTAGATAGAGTTGCGTGAGAGGTTTGAGATTTCTCGGGCGAAAAAGCGTCAGTGGATATGTTCTAGTGCCGATATAAAAATGTGGGCAGATATCGCAAAACACTGACAGGGCAAGTACAAAAACGCTGGTGCTCTTCTCCCTCCAAAAATGATGGACAGCATTGCAGGGACTCCAGACGTCGGTAATGCATGACGCAGGGAACTGCACCAGCCTGTCGCTGTTGCTGCTGCGTCTGCTTGCGTCTTGACGGGCCGGTTTTGAGACACGTATTGTAAATGGAGAAGAAGGTATGTGAGGAGGTTGGTCGGGGGAACGAGCAGGCTTTTCAACACTGACAGTTGGTGCATCCGTGTCTGCCAAGGTTTTTTTTAATAATCAGACTCGTTGCATACCTCGTTTCACTTAAAATGGCTATTGTACCCATGTCAAAAATTAAATGTAGTCGACATTTTCAGTGAATTCGCTTGTTATATTCTCTCTTGAAATACTGATAATAGCATAGCAGTAACTAAAAACGTTTCCCCCGGTATATAAACCTGTTGTTTTTTTTCATGTGCTCATTAATGTTCTCATTTTTTAACAGCTATACTTGTCCACACTGACATTTAATCGTAGCAATTTGTTTAATGCTTGTGAAAAGAAGGAGAAGCCTAAGACATCGACAAGACAATTTTTATAGATATTACGCAATTCATTGTATCGACACCCATTTTGATACATGTACATGTACCACTCATCTTTGTTGCTCTGCCGGTACACTGGGGGGGGGGGGGGGGGGGGGGGGGACCCTCAACATTTAGAAACACTAATCGACCAGAAAACACAAACCTGTTTATGACATCATATAATGATACAAAACACTTCCATTTACTTCTATTGCATTACCATGTGGCGGACTGATTGTGACAAAAAGGAAATTGCGTTAGAAGTGGATATGCTCAAAACATAAACTATCATGTCGTGAAAAATCCAGACACGGTCTACTTTTCATGCGCACTGATAGTCGGATCAAAATATTTTCTCTATTTGCTTATTTTGCAGATCACCAACATGTGATTTCCCGGGTTGAAAGTTCAAAATTGTACTTGCACCAAGTATTCTTTCACCTGGATGAAAATTGACTGAGATACAAACCTGGATATTTTTCACTGAGCTGTCTGCAGGTGGACGTACGCCGCACACAAGCAAGTTTCAAAATGTCTCGGACTCTTGGGACAATAATGCACTCCCTATATAGAGACAGAGGCAAGAATCTCCTCCATGTCGTATGCATATCTCATGTCTTGCAGCAGGATAAACGGGGTTCCATCCCTCTCATCCTCTCATCCCCTCAACCCCCACCCCCCACCCACCCCCACCCCCACCCCCAATAAAAACAAACTAAGCAATGCCAAAGGCATCCGCACGAGTTGCAATTTTTAGGACACATTTGTGGCCGGTAAAACAGCTGAATAATAACTGGAGGAGATTAAAAAATTCATACAAACGAGGACATCGGCCGGAAAGTTAAGCCGGGACAACCACGTGGTGTGGTCAACAAACGATACCACTAAGCTGCATGTATTACACTGGACTGAGAGTGTTGACAGATGTCTTTCCATCTTTCCCTGTACAACCGTGTTCACAGTGATATTGTGGTATTTCTTTCGATTTACAACTCCCCAACCAACCAGTCCTCACAAAGAAAACGAGAAAAGCACCCTGTGGTGTGACATAGCATCCTAGATCCGTTATTAACTCTGCTATCCGCCCAGTCGTTCAAACAATGGCGGCGTTTGCTCTTCTTCGTACTCGATCGAGTCAGCTGCGCTCCTTGAGACAACGACAGGTTTTTCAGCAATAAACTGCACACGTGATAAAGATTCAGTGATGTAAAACTGTACAAGAACTTCATATTAAGGCGTCAGGACATCCTACAACTGACAGATGAAGTAGCAGAAGCATCGAATCGAGTGAGACTAGGCCGCCAGTAGGGCATCTAGCTGGACTTTTATCGCAATATCATAAACAGGAACCCATCTGCCTGGCTGTTCGAGGAAGTGTTCGATGGACATGAACAAACAGAACGTGTTCCTGTCGGGCGGAC
>JAWQFJ010001463.1:7500-12500 GCA_034096865.1 Theodoxus fluviatilis | reverse complement strand
AATCCCGAGGGGTGGAGGTGGGGTGTGGTGATGGGGTAGGCTTCAGGGAAAACCGCGAGTCTTTGCCGCCTTCTATATGAAGAATTAACGTTTGCAAGGCATCCTCATTCTCGTCCAAACTGTACCTGTCGTGATAACTGCAGAGGAGCGTTCTGGACTGTTAACCACAGGTCGGGGATAAATCTGTCAAGGCGTGGGGACTCCAGAGGGCGTGAGGCGCAGTTACATGAGAGCGAGCGATGATCCAACAACAACGTGGTCGTGACCTTAACAGCGGTCATAGACCGCGAGTCGAAATTTCACCAGCCAGAGAATTGGGCGTGCAAACTCAGCTGGCAGTCCAATCCATTCGTGGTATGTCATGATTATAATGATAGCAGCATGGGACTAGATAGTCCCAACTGTATCATAAGAGGCTGTACTAAACTTATTGTTCTCAGTAATTACTTTGTTCCGAACTTCTAGAACCAATGTTATGTTGTCCTCTCTAACCTTTTAATTAACTAGCTCACTGAATCAAAACTACCACACCCGCTTTGCACAGACTACATCCTCAACCAATCTGAATCAGAGTCACTGCAATAAACCCAATATGCTAAACGTCCTGTGCAAAGCGAGATGTAGCACAAATGCAAAGACCAGGCCATGCATAGTGAGTCGGTCTATCGGTGTCGAAGACTCGGCTTCTGGAGAGTCATGGAGCAGTCTTCTTGACTAACGTCAGGCTCGGAGTGTCTATACCATGTGCAAAAGGTCACATCTAGCTTTACTACTTGGGAAGCACTTTGTTGACTGCAGCTCTCTCTGCATCCTTTATTTCCCAGCTGTCATGTCGTATGTTACCGAGAAGAAACATCAAACTCCGAGGAGTCGGATTACTTAGCTCCAGTCATAAGTTCACGTACTCACCCATCGTATCTTGGAGAGTCATTCTCCTGTGGTCGAGAACTGAATAAACCAACAACACAGACTGCAGGGCCATGCGGGCCAGAATACTAGATTGTTTAGATGACACGTCGGTTTTTCGTGAGTGATTGCATGCCACCAGGATGGCCTAAAGTAGTAAAATCTCCAATGTTCAACAAAGGATCTACCGACACGCTATCCTAGATGGGAGATCCCTGGTGTTTTCTGGCAGTTGCCTTACCAAGGGAAACCCGAACCTATTTTCGAACAGTGACACACTATCCGACTTGTCCCTTAGCTTACATATGAAACTTCCCGCATGTAATAAGAGTGAAATGACACTGATGCAGCTATATAGGTTCGTGATATAGTGGCCTTGACTGCATCATCATGTTGACCTCTCAAATAGCACTAAACACCGCAGACCAAGACCACCATAAACCTTTTCTACATCTCAACACAAAATGAAGATCTCCAATCTGATCTACATCTTTCTAAAAAAAATGCTCTTGCATCTCATAACCCATTCGGATACGCCCATTAGAATTTCAGTATACTCATGACCTTTCTAATCTTCTATCTTTTTAATCAAGTGTATTCCAAGATTCACATATCTTTCTGGCGCACTATCGACTTATTTACTGCAGTAAAATCTTTAAAGCGGCAATCGCATCCGAATTCGAAATTCAAGCGTCCACGTGACAGAAATACCTGCCTTTGTAATATGCTGTTAAGTGGATGATCTGGAGGGCGCCCTGATTGCCTCAGACACACGAAGTAAACGGAATCAAGAGTGACTGTAAACGTCTGTAATAACAGCCCAGGAGTGGATGCCTGTCAGAACCATTCTACTTTCATGCATCTCCTCCATCCAGTTTTGTTCATCACACCATCCCTGTCCCCGTCTGACCTCCTCTACCACTGGTATAACTCCGGGCCACGTATCGGGCTAATCTGTCATCCTCTCTGACAGCCACATCCAGCTCTCTGTCGTGGCCTATCAACTCGTTGCCATGCACGTTCCCCCTCACACGCTTAGCTCTGCACATGTTTGCCTTGCTCGTTTACTACGTTTTTTGTGAACCTCAGACTGTGAAATGGGAAATTCGACATGACTTCAAGGCACTTGGTTCATCAATCGGTTTGCCTTAAGGACAACAAAGGTACCGCTCTAACAACACTCCTTGGTTCTCGAAGCTACATTCACACGCACACAATGGGAACACCGATTGCGTCTCCCAATCCAGCAATAAAGAGGACTCGAAGGTTCACACAACAGTGTAATTAATATATTATGAACCCTAAGAGGGAAGTCGCCCAATTTACTGTTAAATCTTTCTTGAAGGATAGAGGCGATGATGCTGTGTTTAGCTGGCTTTCCATCCCTGTTGTGTCTATGCTACATATTCCGTTCGTGTGAGGACAGCTGATACACCAAGGCTGCTGATCCGTTAGAAACTTGTAAACACACCCTAAGCACTCACAAGGCAACACAATGAGCAAGCTGATGTAGTATTCGCTAGTGCGAGCAGTTACACACGTAGGATGAGTGTTTACTTAACTGTCCCGTTAATTTCTTCCCTCTGGTCACATTCCACGGTTCCAGGGTGCGTCTGACCTTTTGTCACGCGGTCTCAACATGTTCCTCATTAGAGTAGCGTTATCGGTGACCGTGGCGATGTTCACCTGTGGTTTGGAAATGCTTGTCACCGGGTAACGCAGCCAAGTAAGTCACAGGCAGCGGTTGCTCTGACCTGACACACTGACTCATCCGAGAGATGTTCCGTGTCATGCATCCCGAAGAACGCATTCACACGTCAGCCTCAATTGGGACACGATAAATTGGAGCTGAGATTTTGAGCAGAATACTTTACTGAAACTCGCGGCAGAGGTTCTATGGGTACCCTCCCAGAGGAACGTGCGGTGCGTGCATGCATAGGGGCAAGATGCGCGTTCGTGCCGTGTGCGAAAGTCGTGTGAGGTCCATCCCCATCTGTGGTGGCGATAGCATCGTCTACTGCCACAGCGTTCTCGTTGAAATGCGAGAGAGCAACTCGTCCTTCCGTGCTTCTAATCGCAGGTAATCTACCTGAAAGCCAGGGTTCACGTGGGGTGGGTGACTTTTTGGTGCAACCGGAGCGCGTACACCGTGTGTACGCGTGAGTCATGGCGTGCCGTTTGAAAGACACCCATTCTACGACCTACATTGCAAACGAAGGTTCCGCCGCCGGCAGACAGGCAATCAGAGCGAGTTGCTGCAAGCAATACTCCTCGTGCATACATCCACATAATAGCGTCTTCCAGCTGCACAGGGCAGCGTTGCACTGCACAAGAGCTTGCCTAGCGCGCTCTGTAGACTTGTCCCTTTCTTACGGAAGCTGGATAATCTCCATGGCGAGATCACAACACGCCCTGATCCATCCGCACGCCAGGCACGAAGATATACGTGACGTCATGGCCTCCAGCCTTGCCTGAAGTGTCGGTACTTCAGTCGCCCTGCCTCCCACTGTGCAAGTCTACGGCTGGACTATTCAAACAGCAGGCTGTCATCGTCCTCACGCAGCACTTCAGCAGGTCTGCCACGGCGGCACAGCTTTTAATGGAAAATAAGCAAGTCATAAGATCCCATGGAAAATGATCCAGTGTGGTGCTTTAATCTCTCAGGGGACAAGAAACGTCGCAATTTAAAAAAAAAACGCAAATATTTATTCGGTGACCAAGAGAAGAACATGTGCACTTCAAAGTTAAAGATAAAGCTGCTGCAAACGGAAATATGTTCACTTTCATTTTTGTTGTTTTCCGCACATCCTGTTAAGTCCATGTTAGGGTGTACTGGTAAGCATTTAATAGATTGTTAAAAATTAAATGACAATAGCAATTTTCCTCGTGTAAGTTTTTTTAATAACATAAACGCAAATATAAATGAAAAATATTGGTATTCTGAAGAAAATTAATCATGGCACCCTCTAGTTCCGGAGGAGACGGGGACACTACACAGTAAAGAGGTGCGGTGTCCACTTCTGTCCTCGGAGAGACCTTGGATTCGGTATCCCTCTCCACAAACTTGATTCCTCTTGCATGGCCACTGCCACTGCATTGAAGAGGTGGTGATCGGACGTAAAACTCGCACAGCCACGACAGAGAAGGCAGAGTGCTGCCATTAGTCTAAGAATTAACGGGCACTGGTAGGTGGCACATGCCGAGTTGATGCTCGTGGTAGTGGTGGTTGCGATTGTTCACAGCACTGATTGTTGTTACCAGGGTGAAGAGCGGCGGCAGGTATTAGTGGTGGTATGGCACGGGACAGTGGTGGTGGTGGTGGTTTATTTTGCTGCAGATATGAGTCAGCCAGTCAGCTAATAAAACATCGACCCCCTTTCATCCTCCGCTCATGCGACATGGCCCCCCGCACAGCCAGACAAGTGCCCAGTGTCCTAACAGTGTTCGTCTGTGTGCAGCTGGAGAGGGGACATGGGTGGAAGCACAGAGAGGTGTTGAGGGGATTTTAAGTGGGGCGTGGGATGAAACTATATTGAAAGATGGAGAAAGTAAGTGTCTGTGTGTTCGCGTGCACATTCTATTAAGTATCATGCATAACACAGTAAATGCGATTTTACCTGTTCCATGCATGCGCGTGTCATTGTGTACGTGATTACCATCGACGGTTCGTGCCCTCTATTTGACACCGCACACAAATGTACATGTGTTATGCTTCCCGCACGTTGATGACAGATTTCGTCAGCTTTCAAGATACGATGCGACGACACGATGAGACCAGATAATTATTGGTTTGCATTCAAGATAACACACTGATAACATATATTGTCAGCATTCCGGAAAGCGCAGCTCCAGCCCTAGCGAAAACAGCATTACTGACACCTGATGTGTCTTCAGCTTTAGGGATAAACCACTGTTTACCCAACAATAGTTATTCATGCCATGTTTCTATGCAGCCTGCATCTAAAATGAAATCTCCGATTACTTTAGATTAATGACCTCAGGAATTTGCTGCCATGAATCAGCGTTGTCATTTCAAATGGCAGTGGATAAAACTTGAAAATCATCTACACATACCCTACTTCCATCCCTCACTT
>JAWQFJ010001463.1:0-2500 GCA_034096865.1 Theodoxus fluviatilis | reverse complement strand
GTCTGGCGACCGACAGAGTGATAGTCACGTGACGCAGTGGGGTGAGGGGTGAGCCCGGGCCGCCACCGGCGAGGGCACCGGTGTGCGGGTTTAGGGCGACAGCGCTCTCCCTTCCTCTTTCTCACTCAGTTTCCCTCGTTGTGCTGTTCAGTTCAATGTTTGGATTGGGAAATCGGGGCGAGCGTCCACTAACCCCAGCCTGCCAGTCTTCCTCCCTGTCCCTGTCGCCACACAACTGCAGTGAATGTACAGCGGAAGAAGGGTTAGCCGTGCGACCACGCGAAGGCATTGGAAATGAATAGGTCAGTGCGCCAACCGAGAGATTATCGAAAAAATTTCAGAGGAAAGAATTTTTGTAATATCAATCACACATCACAGACGTACGGACGGACGGACGGACGGACGGACGGACAGACAGTAAAGGGAAGGAGAGACTACCACAGTTTGGATCATCTTTACATAAGCATGAATGAATGAATGAATGAATGAATGAATGAATGAATGAATGAACTGTTACGGCCTATCAGCATTTGTAGGCTATATAAGGCCATTAACTAATTACGAAATCACCAGAACTGCACTAGTCACAATAAGTTAAGAGTCACTCTTGAAATTTTATGAAATTGCAATTTGTTGCAATGCTAACTGAAAAAAGGAGTTACCAGACAAAAGCTTGACAGTGGTTGCGTATGACATTATTTTGCAGTGTGAAGGAACCCTTAGCGCGTTACCCTTTGTTAAAAAAAAGCGTTCACGTGCGGTACAACGAAGCCGTTTTTGGGGAAAAAAGCATGCAAATCGCTGACTCGTTACATTTGTAACAAGTGGCTGTTGAAATAAAACAACAAAGTGCACGTGCCCGACCAATGTCCCATGAACGGTAGTTGGATAAAAAGGGAAACGAAAATGTTACCAAATCAATGCAGAGAAAGTCATGGTCGCAAGAAGAAAGCTGACGACTGTTGATCGTGGCCAAGCCCTGGGTTGGGCCCAGGATGGTGTTTCTCAAAGAGAAGTTGCCAGACGGTTGAGAGTGAGGCGCTGAATGACGGAAAGATTCACTCTCAACCGTCTGTCTGTGTGTCTGTGTGTCTGTCTGTCTGTCTGTCTGTATGTATGTCTGTCTGTCTGTCTGTCTGTGAGTCTGTGTGTCTGTGTGTCTGTGTGTGTCTCTCTCTCTGTCTCTCCGTCTCTCTCTCTCTCTCCCCTCCCTGTCTCCCTGTCTCCGTCCGTCCGTCCGTCTGTCTGTCTGTCTGCCTGTCTGTCTGTCTGTCTGTCTGTCTGTCTGTCTGTCTGTCTGTCTGTCTGTCTGTCTGTCTGTCTGTCTGTCTGTCTGTCTGTCTGTCTGTCTGTCTGTCTGTCTGTCTGTCTGTCTGTCTGTCTGTCTGTCTGTCTGTCTCTCTCTGTGTGTCTGTCTCTGTCTCTGTCTCTGTCTCTGTCTCTGTGTCTCTGTCTCTGTCTTTGTCTCTCAGGGCCGGATCAAAGTTTTTTGAGGGGGGGTGCTTAAAATTGTTTTAGGGTCTTCTCATCGAAGTGGCGAAGCCACGAGTGCGTGCCTGCGAAGCAGGCACGCCCTCTAGGGGGGTCCGGGGGCATGCCCCCCCGGAAAATTTTGAGAAAAATGGTGCAAATCTGTGCAATCTGGCAGTGCGGTCATTTCCAAGAGTTTTTGTTTGGTCACAGATTCTTCCTGTCTCTGCCCGGGTTTGATTTGTCTGTGCGAGTAGCAAAAGGAAGGCATCTTAATTATAGCAGCACCCCCCCCCCCCCCCTCCCTCCCCAGCTACCTTGGCTGCCAAGTAGAGTGTGCTTATACCAAGTGGAGAGTAGTACAGCATCTGGGCCCAGCATCTTTTAGCCCCCCCCCCCCCCCCCTCCTTCCCAAGCTTTTTACTAACTATACTGTCTCTGCTACCAAGCAAAGTGTGCCGATATCCGATGAGGTGGGAAGTAGATCAACATATTTGAGCAACCCCCCCCCCCCCCCTCCCTCCTTCCCCCAACTCCCGGCTGCCACGGAGGTTTTTTTTTTTTTTTTTTTTTTTTGGGGGGGGGGGTGCTCGAGCACCCCCAGCACCCCCCCTAGATCCGGCCCTGTCTCTGTCTCTGTCTCTGTCTCTGTCTCTGTCTCTGTCTCTGTGAGAAAAGGTGGGACGTGAGTTGGTTGTGAGAAGATAGCTATATTAGAGAGAGCAAGAAGACAGCGATCAGTCTGCCTACAGAGAGGACAAGAGGACAGAGATTAGTCCGCCTACTGAGAGGAGAGACAGACAAGAAGCAGACGAAGAGAAGAGATTAGTCCGCCTACTGAGAGAAGACAGAAGATAGAAGTTGGTCCGCCTGCTGGGTGAGAAGAAGAGAGAAGAGGAGGGCGAAGCATCGAAGAGTGAAGCAGACGAAGAAGATAGTGGAGGAAGGCGAAGCACAGAAGAGAGAAGCAGACGAAGAGAAGAGATCGGCTCCACACACAGCAGAGACGGGCAGAGAGAGAGAGAGAGAG
>JAWQFJ010001462.1:6590-21466 GCA_034096865.1 Theodoxus fluviatilis | reverse complement strand
ACCTCGGTGACGATGCTCTAGCGCGTCTGACATGGCTTCCGTGTTTGACTGACTAACCGAGGTAGAACCGACGCACTGTCACGGAAATCATTGTACAGAATCTCCGACCGATTTGCCATTGAGTGCAATCAACGCAAACGTTAATGAAGCTTTTTAATTTCATCAACGCGAACCCAGCATGTACGGTTGAAAAATTCGTACACATTTCTCTCTACTCTAAGGAGTTCTTCTGAAGAACAGTGCCACAACTATACTGTACCCCCTGCGAGGACAGTATCCTGCAGAGATCGCCCCGTGCTTGGAGTGAAGGACGCTTCGGTTCCAGGCTGTACACTCACTCCGAGAAGAGACACCATCACTAATCGAAAAGTGCGTCGTGATCGAATCGTGCCACAGGCCGCTCTGAGCATGCCAACCCAACAGCACCGATGCCATGACGTCCCGACGCCGTGGCAGCCAACTGCCCCTGCGTGCAAGATCGCAGTGTGGTAAAGAAGACAACAGGACTACCTCAGCAAGTCCTTCAAACTGCTGCTACTGACCTCGCGACACTTCACTGCACAGGCCCAAGGCAAACCCTGCAGTTCTCCCTGCCGCCTACATCGCATGCACTGCGGAAGGAAGACTGACCATGGTGGCAGCTGATGAACCTCGCTTCCTGCCCACGGCTTCACTACAGTAGGCTCATTTTTTTCTCTTCTCAATGCCTCGTCCCCTGATTCTCTGAGTGTTTGATCGTCGAAAAGTTTCGCCTCGCCGAAAATCCAAGATGTCTGCCCCTCACGTGCATGCCCCTGCAGACTCACGCGCTCACGACCCTGCCTTGCCGACTGCTCCTAAACCAAGCGTCCCAGGCATCTGCCCACCTCCGCCCTTTGATGTTGAACACAACGCTCCTGACAACTGGAAGCTCTTTAAACAGAAGTGGAATCTATATTCTACCCTGACCAACTTGTCGGAGCACACTCAGAAGTACCAAGTGGCACTGCTACTCCACTCACTCGGTGACGATGCTCTACGCGTCTACAATGGCTTCCGTTTTGCGACTCCCGAGGAGAACCGCACTGTCACGGAAATCATAGAAGACTTCGACCGATTTGCCATTGGTGAAATCAACGAAACCTATGAGCGTTTTAAATTTCATCAACGCAACCAGCATGACGGTGAAAAATTCGACACGTTTCTCTCTACTCTCAGGAACCTTCTGAAAACGTGCAACTTCTGTCCCACCTGCAAGGACAGTATCCTTAGAGATCGACTCGTGCTTGGAGTGAAGGACTCTTCGGTTCAAGCTGCACTCCTCCGAGAGAGACACCTCACTCTCGAAAAGTGCATCGATCTGGCCAAGGCCGCTGAACATGCCACCCAACATCACCAGGCCATGACTTCCAACGCCATGCACAAACTGGCCCCTGCAAGATCTCAGTCGAAGAATAAAAAGTCCTCAGCACGTCCTACAACTACTGCTACTACCTCGCGACACTTCACTGCAAAGGCCCAAGGCAAACCCTGCAAGTTCTGCCCCTACACGCATGCACTGCGGAAGGAAGAATGCCCTGCATATGGCAAGACCTGCAGCAACTGTGGTAAGAAAAACCACTTCGCTGCCAAATGTTCTGCTCAACGTCGGACTCATTCAGCGTGGCTGAGACTAGTGAATATAGTCTCAGCAACAGGTTGGTCACGTGATAGCCTAAATTCTTCCATAACATGCATACCACCGTTCTGAACAGCCACGCTGAATGCCATATCACATCGTGAGTGTATTCCTCCGCTTGTTGTGATACACTCCATACTGGCAGCCATTTTTCCGTCAGTTCATTTTCTAAACATCGATTTCCCATGAATGTAAAACTTGTGTGCGGTAAAATTCGAATCACAAGAGTGTAATATTGTGAACTCTACTAATTATAAGGACTTTGAATACAACAGCAATATTTATACTTCATTGAGCGAGTTCGGAGGGTCAGAGTCGATCTCTGGTTGTGAATTCTTGTCAGCAAACCGTTAGATGACAACTAAAGACGCTTCAGCGTTTGTGTGAACAGTGATTACACGTACCTTGTCAGCAAACCGTCAGATGTCAATTCAACACTGTCTAGTCTCGCTGGATAAGCAGCGAATCAGAAAATGGCTTTAACTTCAGCTCCAAAGAAAAGAAAAAGAACAGAAATGACACCCAAAGACAAAGTGGACTTGCTTGATCGCTACCGAGAGCTAAATTCTAAAAGTTTGAGGGAGGGTGCTGACATTTTGGGTGTGTCGGCATCATTTCTGTGCCAGACACTGAAAAAAGAAGATGAACTTATGGCTGATATCGCAGAGGGCTCCAGTCAAGGCCAAAGGAAGCGTCGGCGCTGCGGGAAGGTTAAGAGACAGAAGATGGCTTAAAGCGGTGGTTCGACTCTATCCAAGCGCGCAACACACCTGTAAACGGCCCAATCCTGTGTCAGAAGGCGGAACAGATTGCTTCCCAGCTTGGTCGCTCCGAATTCAAAGCTACAAATGGGTGGTTTAACAGGTGGAAGAAACGCAACGGCTTGGTGAAGCGGGAAGTGCCGGTTAATAAAAACGCCGCTTATTAAAAACACTTTTGTTCGGTCCCAATGTGTTTTTAATAAGCGGCGACTACTGTATATACACAATCGCACGTGCTTAAGGCAGTTTACAACCTTATAGACACGTTCGCGCTAAAAGTAGTTCTCAAATGATTTCCTGAAAATCTCATAGATTAGTTTTATTAGAACACCAAATTTGTGTTTATCTATCGGGATAAATAATTGGAGTGAAATAAAATCGCCTCTTTTTACTCTCAATGGTCTTCTGATCATGTTGAATTTTGATTGGTAGAATCATTGGAATGTGGATTCGAAGTCACGTGACCAACCTGTGTCAGAGATAGTATGGACCTTATTCACGCGACCCTCCATTTTGGTTTTAAAACGAGGCAGATAACGCGAACATGTCGACATGGCTGACACGTTGAAGACAACAGAGAGGTTAGCGCAGCTTCAACGACAAAATCCTTTCTGCAGTAGAGGTGACCGGCATTGTTAGATCAAAAACTATTCAAAAATAGTCACAATAGACTATCGTAACGTATAATTTCTGCACAAAACCCGCAGAAGATAAGTAAACAAACCACACCGTACATACCTAGCAGACGAACACGATCGAACCATAGCCACTACCCCAGCAGACGATCGAGCTAGTGTGATATAATGTTTCCTGTAAAGCTCGAATGCGTGGCAGCAGATAACTGTTTAGTTCTGGCTTGAATTGACAATTTTGTTTCCCTGGTCAGGCGAGGACAGAAAATTCACGATCATCCAGTCGATGAGTGCACGATCAACTTAATTGCCGCATTTGGCGTAATGTAACAAATAAGATGATGACAAGAAAATGGCATTAAAGCACAAAACAAAGTTTCATGACAACCAAAATCACCGATTACATTGATAACTGACCATTTTTACACTTACAGCTATGTGCTCAAACCGTACAAAGCAAACAAAACACACTGCGGGGAGTGTCCCGGACAGGCATCAACACTTAAGTGCACGAGTGATCATTTCGCTTTGCTCTCATTTGTTTCATCTGCTCCGACATGGTAGGCTGGCTATGCCAAGAAACCAACATCTAAATCAGAGTTAGTTGACAAAGTGACAAAGTTACGCATCACAAAACAAAATTTAAATGTATAGACCAAAGCTGATCAGCTTCGCCCGTGATCACACGCTGACCTCATGACAATTAAGCTGGCCAATGAGAGGCAAGGAACGAAACGGCCGTCTCTTTCCGTGGTTTTCATTGGTTCGAACACTAGAGTTCTAAGCGAAATAACTTTTGTCACTGTGTACCAACCTTTGATGGCATCGTAGTCGATAAACACTTCAATCCACTTCTCATAGCCTTTGTCGCTTTGTCTTCTTGCTATTTTTCTGCCTTCCTTCGTAACTCAACCATAATAAATAACAATGGAGAATGCACAACTGAGACTGCCAAGGAGAATCTTCTGCAAACACATGTTGTGATGCGTAATATCTTTGAAAATTCAAGCTCTAAACCTAATATCAGTTAGCACGCAAAAAAAATCACATCTAAGTAAACCAGATAGCCTAGTACTGCTGCCACTCATTCGAGCTTTACATGAAACATTATATCACACTAGCTCGATTGTCTGCTGGCGTTCGATCGTGTTCGTCTGCTAGGGACGTACGGTGTGGTTTGTTTACTTATCTTCTGCGGGTATTGTGAAGAAATTATACGTTACGATAGTCTATTGTGACTATTTTTGAATAGTTTTTTTATCTAACAATGCCGATCACCTCCACTGCAGAAAGGATTTTGTCGTTGAAGCTGCGCTAACCCCTCTGTTGTCTTCAACGTGTCAGCCATGTCGACATGTTCGCGTTATCTGCCTCGTTTTAAAACTAACATGGCCGCCGCGTGAATAAGGTCTATTACATCTCTGTGTTCAGAATGCGTCGGACTGTCCATCACGTGGAGGACCAGGATGAACTTTCTGAACCCGGAGAATGGATTAATGCTGTCCACAACGCACCTGCCCGAGATGTCAAGTGCACCATGCTGGTGAACAAAAGAAAAGTGACATTTCAACTCGACACAGGCTCCACTGTGAACCTCCTGCCCGCTCGTTTCGCCAGCAAAATCACCTCGATCATCTCCAACGACTCTGAAGATGTGGAATCACTCTGAGATCCAATCCTTCGGTACCTGCGACCTGTACCTGACAAACCTTCTCACCAAGCAGACACTCCTCACTCACTTTGTCGTGTGCCCTGACTCTCCTTGATTCCGCATCACCACAGGCGCGTACGGCACGAAACAGTGCATGAGTGTGTATGTGTGTGTGAACTTTTTGTGTGTAGTCATTATTTTCTTGTGTCTGTGTGAGTGCATGCATGAAGCAGTATGTTTCAGGGTAAATGTTAAATATTTGCGACGTAACAATTATCATGACCACTGTGGGTTACCTTAGCATTTTTTTTTCCTTTTTGAGTTGACATGTTAAGTCAAGTAAAGCCTCTAGATTTTAGGGTATTTTGCTCTCAAGACAGCAAGCAAACTACATGCAAAGAACTGGCCATGTCACAGTGATGAGCAGCTGGCCTCAAAGCTGTAAAATTTAGTGCAAATGCTGAGCACATCCTCCAATCACTGTGTTCAGACATTCATCACAGGAAAACTTGAATGACTTGTCAGCATAGGTGGATCTCCTGCTGATTTGGTTCATGGAACTCGGGGAAGGAAAACGTGTCCACACCCAAAACTCACCATGTGAGATGAACTGCTTTTTTCAACCATTAATTATCTGATCAACTGATCATGTGCAACCTTGCTCTCCTTATTTTGTCACATGATTGTCCAAGTGTGTCTTCTTATGACACTATGTTGCACTCTTCCCTTGCAATATCTTGATGTACGGGGGTTCTCCTGGCTTGCGCTAGGAAGTCGAAGTGACAGACTCCGGTGATCGTTTCCAATGAACTTTATTCACGCACTGACCTCTACAGTGGTGAAAACCAGCAACAGCAATTCGTAGCCCTCACACAGCTTCACTCTGCTTACAGTACCGCAGAGGCTCGCTAGCACACAGCAGATAACTCGCTACCTCGGGAGTCAAAGCTCTCACCTTTAACTCTGTTGTATCTGCTGCTCTCCCTCTCTCACTCGCTTTTGCTCCTTATATACCTTTACACAACTTCTAGAAACTACCAGCACAATATCGCACATACTCCCACATTCCTAACTGCGACGCCACTGACTTACTGTGTCACAACAAGCTAATATTAGCCTAACTCGGTCGCGCGCGGGTCAAGGCCGTGACCTGACCGATACACAACAATCAACTGCGCCTGCGATATTGCATGCGAGTAGGTTCGAGAAAGCTGCACAACAACTACTTGACACATTACGACTGTTCAGTTTGCTTTGGTTCACATTCATCAACCTCCAGTGATAGAAATGTGTGTGCATGCCATGTACACATCATTTACATATTTTCTCAGGGCATTTGTGCAGTAGTTCAGGTGCTTGCCTTGCAGTAGCTTTACAGCTGGCAGGTATTTTGTTCAACATTGCATAAATCTTAAAGTTGTATTCTTGGGCAAAGTCTCTAATCTGCATTGGCTCCCCTTACAGATAAATCATTGCCATTGTCGTTGTCATCGTCATCATCAACATCATGTGTCACTACGAATGCCACATGTAATGCCCTCTCAGATTAAAAAATCAACAACTCCCTTACTTCTAATTCTGTTAATGCTGCCACATAAATGACTGCATGCATCCCATCAAGATTAAACTGGAGGTGCCTCATGCTTTCCTTCGATTTTGTTGAAAATTTTCAGCCCATGTCACGTAGCAGAAGATGATTGAATAGACGTGACCTTAAATAAATGAATGAAAACATTCTCAAGCAAAAGTGCCGTGGATGTAGGCTTGAGAGCCTGGTTGAGGGCATTTGGATTACACTGGACAAGATAATCGTATGATTTTTGTGATCTTCAGTTGGTGCCAGAATGAATAAAGGGGCGTTACTCGAAACAAAAAAGGACATTTCGCTAAGTTGTCTGCCTTGCTCAGTGTAGCACCTGCAGTAACTGTTCTATGTTGATGGGCGTCGAATGCTGAGCGTGTTAAAGTAAAGTTATACCACATCCTCTGCTAACACCCCCGGATAAGGCTTGAATTCAGCGTACGTCTGTTAATAGTGGCGTGACTGTCGCGTGCGTGAAAAACTAGCTCTGCACATCATTCTCAGTGACTGTCGCATGTCCGATGTCGAACTTGAACG
Source organism: Theodoxus fluviatilis (assembly GCA_034096865.1). Lineage (NCBI taxonomy): Eukaryota > Metazoa > Mollusca > Gastropoda > Cycloneritida > Neritidae > Theodoxus > Theodoxus fluviatilis. The sequence continues at coordinate 14,646 of JAWQFJ010001462.1, read as the reverse complement.
ATGCGAGTGTTCGCTCGGTAACGGTGACTCCCTCACGCGTTACTTCGTAGTCTTAACTCTTATGTGATACAAGCGGGCCATTTCGACGCTGGAAAAGTTGAATTATGTGAAAGTGGTGTTGTTGAACCCATTTTTGTAGTCGGAGAGTATTTTGGGACTTAAATTTGCGTTTTGCTGGGTACTCGCTAAGCAAGTCGCGTTCCCGAGAAATGACTAGTCATGATGCATCTGGCATGATCTGGTGCTGCGCAGACGTGAGAGCACTTCTTTGGCCATTCACTCATTGTCATTGTTGAGTCATAGTGCACCGGTGTGGAGGCTTTACTTCTGAGGACAGGTCGTGTATGGACTTCGTGTGTATGTAAAGCTTGATTTCTAACCCTAAAACGTGTGCACATTTTTGCCTTGCAGTTGCATTCATATTTTTGATACAAGGATAGTCATTTACTTTCGTTTGGACAGAGCTGTTCTTCTATGATTGTAGAACAGTCTCACTGCAGGGTTCCATTACCTGCATGTCACACTACTCAAGGTATTTATTGGAGAACTTGAATGAATGCTGATGCCTTTGAAAGTTTGACAAAAACCCTTGCTATCACACAACTGCTGTCTTTTTCCAGTAATGATCGTAGAAGTAGTGTGATTTGTGACTTTTTATGGGAAAACAAGGCTTAAGTCGGAAAAATGGCAGCATGAAATATTTCAACCACAATGTTATTTATTCATTCATGCCTAATCCAGAAAAAGCAGTATGCTCATACGGTCATAGAGGATTTTTAAAAATATAACAGTTATGTAAAGTCCAGGAAAGCCACTATGTAACATAGTGCACTGGTGATTTTTCATTAGCCCCCATGTTACTCAAAAACCGCTTTGCCAACTTAAGCCTTGTTTCTCATGCAGGGTCACATTTCTGTGAAATGACTGGGTGTCCTTGATGACATGTTGTTTCAAAGGTAGAGGCTAAACCCTACAGACAAAAATGCTATTGTTTATTTGAATATATTTTGATTAAGTAAGGCCCCAAAACAAGAGTTGTTGTGTGTTTTTTCTGCCATTTAAGGATTAACATTTGTTTTGGCAAAAGAGAAATTGTGATTCGTTTTCAGTCTGGCCTCTTCTATCAAAAAAAGTTTTTTGAAGTTCAGGCCAACTTACCAACCCTGTGTTGTTTTTTCTCTTTTTTTCCCCCCATTTTACTGGAACAAGACCACATTTTTTTCTTTTAGCCTATTGTTAGTTTGCATGAAGAGAAGGTGACCTTAACATTAAATAATGAGCCCGCCTCCACCCACCCTTCTCCACCAACAAAAAGGTGTGGTTATGGTAACTGATCCTATTTTATTCCTGTGGACCCTAACCTTTTTTGATTGTGTGTGTGAGAGAGAAAGAGAGAGAGAGAGAGAGAGAGAGAGAGAGAGAGAGAGAGAGAGAGAGAGAGAGAGAGAGAGATTCTTTATTGATTCTTTTTTAGAGAGAGAGAGATTGATTGATTCTTTATTGATTCTTTGAGGGAGAGAGAGAGAGAGAGAGAGAGAGAGAGAGAGAGAGAGAGAGAGAGAGAGAGAGAGAGAGAGAGAGAGAGAGAGGGAGAGAGAGGGAGAAAGATGGAAAGTAAACAAGAAACTCTGTACAGTTCCATCTTACCTGTTTCTATTTAAGTTTAAAATTGTTTTCAGCAAAAGAAAAATGTTGATTTATGTTCAGATTAATGTACTGGATCATAGGATAAATGACATTTCTTCACACACACACACACACACACACACACACACACACACACACACAAACACAAACACAAGCACACACAAATGTGCAATCTCAATCTGGCCTCCTTAAAAAGAAGAGAGAAAAAAAAGTAGGATCTACATTCTAATTGAGAAGGGGGGAAAAGTTGGTAGGTCAGCCTGACCTTTGAAATTATTGTTTAGTTTTTATAGAAGAGGCTAAATTAAAAATAGCCTAGATAAGACTTTCTCTTTCACTGAAAACACTTTTTTGTACTTAAATAGTGGAGTATGTGTTCTGCTGTTTGGTCTTCCAAACCACATGCGCATGTTGGTGATGGTGCCAGCCTGTACTTTCGGTTCATGTGAGCATTGAGCCTGTTGTGGCCGGTGCGCAGCCTGATAAGGACGACGTGCTGCTCTCTGGACATCAAGTGGTAGTCGTCTCTGTTTGTCCTCGGCCTCATCAATGCCTTGATGATGGTCTTTCGCTCACTATAGCTGACACTATTTTCAAGTTGTTCTTCCTGGGCTCCTTCTTTCGCCAGCTCGTCTGCCCTTTCGTTTCCTGGAATCCCACAGTGGGCTGGTATCCACTGAAGAACAACTCTTCTGGTTTGTCTGACCCTCTGAAATGCTTTGGTCAGCTGGGAGAGTTTTCCTTTCTCTAGGGCCTGGAGGACTGATAGGGCGTCTGAGAGGAAGACTACTTGGTAGCATGGGTCTGGAGAATCCTGTACCATGGAGGCCGCCTGTATGAGTGCCTCCGCTTCTGCCCTGTAGTTTGTGCAGTGCTTGCCTGTGGCAACACTGGCTGTGGCTGTATGTCCCCCAGGGAACTGAATCAGGATGCCAGCACCTCCATTGGATACGGCGTTTGTTGCTGATCCATCAGTGTAAGCGTGGATCCACGCCTCCTGTGGGTACTGTTCGTCGATCATGGCTAGGGTAAGTGCCCGCCGAGCAATGTCAACCTGTCTGTCTCCTGAGGCAACATGTGGAACGCTGGTGCAGACCTGGATGTCTGTTTTGCCCGTTGTCCAGGGGTTTTCTTCTTCCCCGGTGATCAGAGGGAGAGTGTTCTGGGGGAGGACTTCCTTGTATTGTCGAGAGAGCCTCTTGCTCTCATGGACAAAGCTGCTCCCCTGAGTGCTCAAAAGGCAGGGAAGATGGGACAGCACACAGTTTGTCATTTACCATAAAGTTAGTTAGTTAGTTATTTGTTTGTTTGTTTGTTTATTTGTTTATTCATGTTTTGCTAGATTGAAAAAAACAGTTTTGGGTCAGCAGGAAAAAATAAGGTTGGATGGGTTACCCTGACTACAAATTGCAATTCTTTTTCTTTTTTTGCCTTTGGAGGCAGGTTGGAAAGTTGAACTAGTGGCACAAATCTTACCAGAAGGTTGGTTGCAGTATTTCTGGGCAGTCTTCCAAACTCTAATAGAAAATTGCAACATCTCTCTCAGAGAGAAGAGCTCAGCAAATTCGCTGACGAAATGATCACTTTGATATAGTTCTAACCTGAAGTAGCTCAAATAGGAAAAAAGCACCTCAATCTGATTGAATCTGAGGTGAAATGTTCAGTTCAGTTTGTGTTGTCATGCCCTTCATAAAGAGTCTTTTCTTTGCCTTGTTTGGCAAAGGGTATTTTCCTAAACTGTGGTGTCAATTTATCACTGTCCCTTTACACAAGAGAAGATGGGTCTCAGCTACTATCTTTATGAAATTGATCAACATGGGCAAATTTGGTTAGGCCAAAAGAATTTTTTTATGGTTACTGCAGCATGGCAAAAATAAAAAATAAAACGGATCGGTAGGTCAGCCTGAACTTTTGTTTTCTTTTCTGTTGTTTGAGAAGAGGCCAGATTGAACAAAAATCAAGTTTCTCTTTTGCTGAAAACTTTTTTAAAACATAAATAGTGGATTGTTCAAGTGATCTTGGGGCAGCGATGATTGAATAGCATGCAATTTGTTGTTTACTGCTTTTTTTTCATGATTAAAAAAAAGTAATGGATCAGCAGGGGAAAAAAGACAAGTTCTTTTGGTTTGGTTTTGGTTTGTTTGCATTATGCAGGTATCTCTTCTGTAAACTGAGTGTGGCCACTGGTTTCTAGAACTCTGAAGTTGAGGAGCGAGCTTCATCTTCAGACTCAATGAATGAATTTCTTTTAAATATTTGCTCATCCCTAAAAGATTTTTAAACAGGTTTCCTTTCACAAGTCTTTGAAACAGATATCAGACTCTCCCCCACTCCACACTCTCCAGAAAAGGAGGCAGAGATAGCCCTGAAAGCTTGGAATACGTTTGCCTGCAAATGGATAAATAATGTCATCACCATCTAGAGTAATTTGCCTGGGATGTTTTCTCACAGAATGAATGGCTCCATATTGGAAGCCTGCAAGGAGCTGATCCCTGCTGCCTACGTGTCTCAAGGAGCCCAGGCCAGACGGCACCATGAGAACGCCATCAGGCACCTCCTGCAGCACGTGAGTCGTGATGCCCAACTATTCTTCTCATTCATCTGGGTGTGATGCTCTGTGCAAGCTACTGGAATGGAAGTCTGGTACAATTCCAAGGTGAACTTTAAAAAGTTTCTTTTTACTCCTGTAAAAGTGGCATGTATCAGTGAGGTTTATACTTGATGTCAAGTTCCTCTGATAATGATGGCAACATGTTGCAGTACAAACAAGGTGTCTGTACACTATATGACTGAATAGACAAGTGTATTACAAAGACTACTTTTCTTTTGTCTACAGTGGAATATATTGTATTAAAGAGGTAATGCCATCTATACTCACTGCAGGAGGGTGGTTTTACACTGTGGAAGCTTTCAAGATATTAGACCCGTGCATTCCATTTTGTACTGGAGAAACTGTCATTTTATGAGGGCACTTCATTCATGTATGCACAGAAAAAGCTGCCAGAGGAAGGATGGAGTGACCAGGCCATTGAGCTGCTGCTGCACGAGCTGTCTGTGATGGACAGCAACAACTTTCCAGGCAACTGTGGTGTCGGGGAACGTGAGGCCCGTATTGCCTCCACCCTTGTGGCAAGGAGACACTACAAGTAGGTACTGTGTGGCAAGGAGACACTACAAATAGGAAGACTGTGATAAGGAGACACTACAAGTAGGTACTGTGTGGCAAGGAGACACTACAAGTAGGTACTGTGTGGCAAGGAGACACTACAAGTAGGTACTGTGTGGCAAGGAGACACTACAAGTAGGTACTGTGTGGCAAGGAGACACTACAAGTAGGTACTGTGTGATAAGGAGACACTACAAGTAGGTACTGTGTGATAAGGAGACACTACAAGTAGGTACTGTGTGGCAAGGATACACTACAAGTAGGTACTGTGTGGCAAGGAGACACTACAAGTAGGAAGACTGTGATAAGGAGACACTACAAGTAGGTACTGTGTGGCAAGGAGACACTACAAGTAGGTACTGTGTGGCAAGGAGACACTACAAGTAGGTACTGTGTGGCAAGGAGACACTACAAGTAGGTACTGTGTGGCAAGGAGACACTACAAGTAGGTACTGTGTGGCAAGGAGACACTACAAGTAGGTACTGTGTGGCAAGGAGACACTACAAGTAGGTACTGTGTGGCAAGGAGGCGCTACAAGTAGGTACTGTGTGGCAAGGAGACACTACAAGTAGGTACTGTGTGGCAAGGAGACAACACAAGTAGGTACTGTGTGGCAAGGAGACACTACAAGTAGGAAGACTGTGTGATAAGGAAACACTACAAGTAGGTACTGTGTGATAAGGAGACACTGCAAGTAGGTACTGTGTGGCAAGGAGACACTACAAGTAGGTACTGTGTGGCAAGGAGACACTACAAGTAGGAATCTTGACTGCGTGATAAGGAGACACTGCAAGTAGGTACTGTGTGGCAAGGAGACACTGCAAGTAGGTACTGTGTGATAAGGAGACACTGCAAGTAGGTACTGTGTGGCAAGGAGACACTACAAGTAGGTACTGTGTGGCAAGGAGACACTACAAGTAGGAAGACTGTGTGGCAAGGAGACACTGCAAGTAGGTACTGTGTGGCAAGGAGACACTACAAGTAGGTACTGTGTGGCAAGGAGACACTACAAGTAGGAAGACTGTGTGGCAAGGAGACACTGCAAGTAGGTACTGTGTGGCAAGGAGACACTACAAGTAGGTACTGTGTGGCAAGGAGACACTACAAGTAGGAAGACTGCGTGATAAGGAGACACTGCAAGTAGGTACTGTGTGGCAAGGAGACACTACAAGTAGGTACTGTGTGGCAAGGAGACACTGCAAGTAGGTACTGTGTGGCAAGGAGACACTACAAGTAGGTACTGTGTGGCAAGGAGACACTGCAAGTAGGTACTGTGTGGCAAGGAGACACTACAAGTAGGAAGACTGCGTGATAAGGAGACACTGCAAGTAGGTACTGTGTGGCAAGGAGACACTACAAGTAGGTACTGTGTGGCAAGGAGACACTACAAGTAGGTACTGTGTGGCAAGGAGACACTACAAGTAGGAAGACTGTGTGGCAAGGAGACACTACAAGTAGGTACTGTGTGGCAAGGAGACACTACAAGTAGGAAGACTGTGTGGCAAGGAGACACTACAAGTAGGTACTGTGTGGCAAGGAGACACTACAAGTAGGTACTGTGTGGCAAGGAGACACTACAAGTAGGTACTGTGTGGCAAGGAGACACTGCAAGTAGGTACTGTGTGATAAGGAGACACTGCAAGTAGGTACTGTGTGGCAAGGAGACACTACAAGTAGGTACTGAGTGGCAAGGAGACACTACAAGTAGGAAGACTGCGTGATAAGGAGACACTGCAAGTAGGTACTGTGTGGCAAGGAGACACTACAAGTAGGTACTGTGTGATAAGGAGACACTACAAGTAGGTACTGTGTGGCAAGGAGACACTACAAGTAGGTACTGTGTGGCAAGGAGACACTACAAGTAGGTACTGCGTGATAAGGAGACACTGCAAGTAGGTACTGTGTGGCAAGGAGACACTACAAGTAGGTACTGTGTGGCAAGGAGACACTACAAGTAGGTACTGTGTGGCAAGGAGACACTACAAGTAGGAAGACTGCGTGATAAGGAGACACTGCAAGTAGGTACTGTGTGGCAAGGAGACACTACAAGTAGGTACTGTGTGATAAGGAGACACTACAAGTAGGTACTGTGTGGCAAGGAGACACTACAAGTAGGAAGACTGTGTGGCAAGGAGACACTACAAGTAGGTACTGTGTGGCAAGGAGACACTACAAGTAGGTACTGTGTGGCAAGGAGACACTACAAGTAGGAAGACTGTGTGGCAAGGAGACACTACAAGTAGGTACTGTGTGGCAAGGAGACACTACAAGTAGGAAGACTGCGTGATAAGGAGACACTGCAAGTAGGTACTGTGTGGCAAGGAGACACTACAAGTAGGTACTGTGTGGCAAGGAGACACTACAAGTAGGTACTGTGTGGCAAGGAGGCGCTACAAGTAGGTACTGTGTGGCAAGGAGACACTACAAGTAGGTACTGTGTGATAAGGAGACACTACAAGTAGGTACTGTGTGGCAAGGAGACACTACAAGTAGGTACTGTGTGGCAAGGAGACACTACAAGTAGGTACTGTGTGGCAAGGAGACACTACAAGTAGGTACTGTGTGGCAAGGAGACACTACAAGTAGGTACTGTGTGGCAAGGAGACACTACAAGTAGGTACTGTGTGGCAAGGAGACACTACAAGTAGGTACTGTGTGGCAAGGAGACACTACAAGTAGGTACTGTGTGGCAAGGAGACACTACAAGTAGGTACTGTGTGGCAAGGAGACACTACAAGTAGGTACTGTGTGGCAAGGAGACACTACAAGTAGGTACTGTGTGGCAAGGAGACACTACAAGTAGGAAGACTGCGTGATAAGGAGACACTACAAGTAGGTACTGTGTGGCAAGGAGACACTACAAGTAGGTACTGTGTGGCAAGGAGACACTACAAGTAGGTACTGTGTGGCAAGGAGACACTACAAGTAGGTACTGTGTGGCAAGGAGACACTACAAGTAGGTACTGTGTGATAAGGAGACACTACAAGTAGGAAGACTGTGTGGCAAGGAGACACTACAAGTAGGTACTGTGTGGCAAGGAGACACTACAAGTAGGTACTGTGTGGCAAGGAGACACTACAAGTAGGTACTGTGTGATAAGGAGACACTGCAAGTAGGTACTGTGTGGCAAGGAGACACTACAAGTAGGTACTGTGTGGCAAGGAGACACTACAAGTAGGTACTGTGTGGCAAGGAGACACTACAAGTAGGTACTGTGTGGCAAGGAGACACTACAAGTAGG
>JAWQFJ010001461.1:71826-85049 GCA_034096865.1 Theodoxus fluviatilis | reverse complement strand
TTTGTATGCAAACAGCAACCCAGTAGAGGTTTTGAAATGTGCTACAATTTTGTTGATGGTGTGTTCAGCTGTGCCGTGCTATGAATATACCTTTATGTGTCTGTCTTTTATCTGTGTGCATTTAGCAACTCTGTTTTCATATTTTAGGTTTTAGATGCAGATGTGTTATTGAAAAAGCAGATGAAAAAGAATTAATTGGCTTGTTTGACAGAGTTTGTTGAGATCATGACACCCAGAGGAAAGGATATTGAGTGTAAATAATGTTCATACATTGTGCAACATTGGACTGACAGAGTGCCACTGTACATATCAATTTTTATTGAACTACCCTGTATTCATGTGTGAATTTTATTCCTGATAATGTTGATTTCCTGTCTGGAAACAGTATACAAAATATATCTGACTCAGGATGGCATTTTGAGTGCCCAGTTTCCACCAGTAAATTTACTACTTAGCAATAAAATCAAGACCAGGCAGAGTGTGTGTCATTTAGACAAATGGAATTTTTTTTGGGTGGTATTTACTGGGCTAGAAAAAAAGTATTTGAACATGTAGAAAGTGCCTGCATTTACATTCTATCGTGATCATCTCACTTTCCACATGTTTCTTGAGATCTTGACAGACTAAAGTGATTTCAGGCTTCATTAACATTGTATTTATTGTACAACTGATGTTGAAACTTAAATGTAGGGACAATTGCCACATCTGACATGATCATCACCCAGAACCGTTAATGTTGTGCCTTGCAACATTCATTGTTGGGTCTACTCATGAAACTTATGGCAGTGCTCCTTGTTCCTTCTTCACATAGAATCTGCCTCCTCCTGCTCCTGTTCTACCTCCTCTCTCTCCCTCACACACACACACACACCACTCCCACCCCCCCCCCCCCCCCCCCCTCCCCCCCTCCGACCTCATTTTCCCTACTCCTGTTGCCTCCTGCTTCTTCCCACTCTTTCTCTTCCTCCTCCAATTTCCTTCCACTCCTCCCCCTCCCCCTCTACAGCTCTTACTCCTTCCCCTTCCTCCACTTTCTCCTCCCCCCCCCCCCCCCGACCTCCTCCTCCTCCTCCTTTCTCCACCCCCTTCTCTCTCCATTCTCCTCCGCCTCCTTTCTCCACCTCCTCCTTTCTCCACCTCCTCCTTCCTCCACCTCCTCCTCCTTTCTCCACCTTCTTCCCTCTCCATTCTCCTCCACCTCCCCTTTCTCCACTACCTCATCCACCTCCGTCTTCTACCGCCACCCTTCCATTTTCCTCCTCCTCTTTTCTCCATCTCCTCCTTCCTCCATCTCCTCCTTCCCCCATCTCCTCCTTCCTCCATCTCCTCCTTCCTCAATCTCCTCCTTCCTCCATCTCCTCCTTCCTCTATCTCCTCCTTCCTCCATCTCCTCCTTCCTCCATCTCCTCCTTCCTCCATCTCCTCCCTCAATCTCCTCCTTCCTCTATCTCCTCTTTTTTCCATCTCCTCCTTTTTCCATCTTCTCCTTCATCTCCTTCTTCCTCCACCTCATACATCCTCCACCTCCTTCCCACCCACTCTCGTCTTTTTACCCTGGCCCTACTTTAGCCTTCTGCTGACCAGTGTTGCTGGTAATGGAATGGTTGTGGATTTCAGGAAAACAAATTTCCCACGTCTAATATGGACGTTCAGCATTGCACTAATCCCCCCTTCCCCCGTACCCCTGTGAGTCCAAAGAATCTTATCTGGCATCCACCACACCATGAAAATCCCGCTCTCCTGCAACTATGACACTCAACGATACGGACTCACACACAAGACACATCAGTTCACACGCACACCCACACCCCACTCGCGTACACAGACATACACTCACAAATGCAAGCGTGCATGCCCACACTTAAACACTTCCGACTTCTCCTTTACACATAGGCATGCATCGTCCACACCGCCATGTTACCCCACATTGAACTACCCTCGCTTTTAAGAAAAAAATATAAATAGATGATGTCATTAAATGTAAAACCTCACCGTGATAGATATCTTGCCATTTGGATTTTGTTTCGTGTTGTGTGTACTTACAAAAGGGGACAGATAACAAGGAATCGATTCCGTGTGTCCTTTCACTGTAGACGATGTTATATATTTTCTGTGCCTTACAAGGAATAGTCAAATCCTATTGACGACGATGATGATGTTGGTACCCGCTCGATGGTTCTTACGTCAGTAGATGGCAGTTAGTCCCTTGATTACTACTGCCCATTTGTGTCTGCATTGCCAGTAAACTGTTTGGAATAAAAAAAGAATTTCAAGAAATAAGGTTTTACGTCTTTGTTTCTTTGACGTAGAAGGAGTAAGAAGGTTAATTAAACGAAAGCACCCAAGTAAGGACCGAGCCCTAATCCTGTGCGAATTCGGGCTCTGATTGGTTGTTATAAATAGTTAAGCCACACTCACCTCACCTACATGATATTAAACGGCAGGGCAACACAACAGCTGCACCAGCAGCAACGGCAACAATAACAAAAACAGCATCAGCAACAACGTTTGCTGTAGCATCAGGAGGAGCAGCAGCAGCAGCAACGTTTGCTGTAGCATCAGGAGGAGCAACAAAACCAACAACTGCAGCAACAACCTTCGCTGTAGCAACCGCAACAGCAGGAGGAGCAGTTGCAATAGCAGCAACAACTGCTGCTGCAGCAACAATTAATAGCAGTTGCACCAGCAACAACAAAAACAGCAGCAGGAACAAAACCGTTCGTTGTAGCAACAGCAGGAGGAGCAGTAACCGCAGCAGCAACAATAACAACGACAACAGAAACAAGAGCAGCGAGGAAAAGAATATACTACAACATGATATTTACAGCACGCTGCTCCACCATACTTACAGTAGCTGTTCTCTCGACTCTGCCCCCTACCCCCCTCCCAGTGATTAATTCTCATCTCCTCAGGGCGCCACCTGCTGGGTCTTTGTCAGTGGAGGGAGCTTTCTACTCTGAAACACCGGTTCTCTGGAATCAACCGCCAGAGGCTTCGCGTCAGGAGAGAAATCGGGACTTTCAGAAGAGGCCTCGAGACGTGTCTTTGTCGCCAAGCACGTCTCAGCGACTAGGGGATCCGAGTTGACCTCTATTAGTGACATCATGGTGCTATGTAAAATCGTGATTTGTTTGTGCATGCGCCACTGGGCATCCTTTGGGCTGGAAGTGGAAGTGCACGAAATACAAGTTTATATTACACTTATACTATAATATGACAGTTTAAGCAACTATTCTTTGGCGAACTGGCACATGGAAGAAGGAAAGCTACAGGGACGAACTGAAGGAAGATTTAAGAAGGTGGGATGTTGGACTGTTCGAATTTCAGGAGACAGCGCAGGATCGCCATCACTCGCAAGGCATCCGCAGCGCGGGAGGAGGAGCGTCGCCAGCATCGTGCAGCAGCCCGAGAGCGGCGACACAGAGCGGCGGCAGCCCCCGTGACAGCCACTTTGCCGCTCCAGACTGGGTCTGCAGAGCCATCAGATTTAGAGGATCCATAGGAATGAGAGCGGAACCGGTCATCCTTGAAACAAGGAACAACTTAAGTCGACAAAGATTACGTACAGTGTATATGTGGTACCAGCTCAGTAGTGCTGAATGAGTCGTTGTCGGCAAGATTTCCGGACACTGTACCCCAGTTTTGAAATTTTCGGCCTTACAAGTTACAGTCACGTGACTCGCACGCCTGGGGAGTTATGCTAAGACCCGGCCGCGTTAATGTATCTGCGTTTTGTGACAAACGTCTTGCTTGGCGATACTGTACTCCATGCACCTTAACGGTCCGCGTGATTCGGGTGTAATCTTAAGCTAAACGACGTTTATAAATGTCTGTTCTCGCGAGAAACGCCGAGATTTGAAACTGGGGTACAGTGTCCGGAAATGTTGCCGACAACGACCATTTCAGCCTCAGTAGTAGACGTCCGAAGGTTCTGAAAAAATGTGTGCCGCTTGGTGCCAGACTTGTCCCGTCGACACCGTCTGTTGCGGCTCAGGAGTCTGCAGGTGTGGAAATGACAGTCCATGCCACAGCGTTCACACCTGAAGGTCGAAGCTGGTTTGCCTGCCAAAAGCTGGATCCACTCCATGGGGTTCCACTAAAACTGCGAGGTCTCTCTGCACTATGTACGCTTCTAGCTCTCCTGTGTGCAGTCACTCTGTCGCCCTCCGTATTTCTAGTTAGACCATGACATTTTTCTTCACGCATTGATATTTGAAAGAAGTGACAAGCATACGCTTTCTGTTGATTTTGTTTATCTTCGAGTGTGTCGCGCTTATTTTGTTACGTTCTTTCTTTACGTGATCTTTGATTAACTTTGTGGTCTACTGTTTATAGCCCACACTATTGGACACACACACACACACACACACACACACACACAAACTCACACACACGCACGTGTGTGTGTGTGTGTGTGTGTGTGTGTGATAGCGATATGATCTGATATGATATGGTATGGTGTTATACGGTACGGCATATGATATGATATTATGTGATTTGATATATGATTTGATATGATATGATATAGCATGAGAGGGTAGGGTATGGTATATAATATATTATAATATTGGAAGTTCAATCAAGCGCTTCAAGGACAGCATAAGGGTCACCCTTAGGGCGTGCAACATCGAAGACACAGGCTGGGAGTCCCTGGCTGTGGACAGTAGTGCCTGGCGCTCGGTCATTTCCCGGGGTGTCAGCCTTCGAGGAGCGGCGACTGCTGAGTCTGGACCAGAAACACGCTGCCCGCAGAGAGAGGAGGAAGGATTCTGCTGCTGCTGTAGCATGCGCCGTCTGTGACCGCCTCTGTGCTTCGCTGTTTGGGCTCCAGTCGCATCTTCGGCGCCATGGACGTCTTCGGCGCCCACGATGGACATCCTAGAGACAGTGCTGATAGACCATTAATCCATCCATCCCATCCAACGATCCATACCATCCATCCATCCATCCATCTTATTCAACCATGCATCCCATCCATCCATCCATCCGTCCCATCCATTCATCCCATCCCATTCATCTATCCATCCATCCATCCATCCATCCATTCATCCCATCCCATTCATCTATCCATCCATCCATCCATCCATCCATTCATCCCATCCCATTCATCTATCCATCCATCCATCCATCCATCCATCCATCCATGCATTCATCCATCCATCCATCCATCCATCCATCCATCCATCCTCCATCCAATCGGCTTGCTCTTTCTAAGGAGCTGTGTTTTTTTGTGGCTTCATCTAGGGAGGTGAATCTACTGGGGGTCTCCCAGACTCACCATGTTTTCTATTCCAGATAAGAAGTAGTGAGTCTACCACACGTGTGACACACTATGTTTTCTTCTAAAGGAAAGTAAACAGAAACCGTTTAGCACGTGTCATCAACTGAGGCGGGTTTCGCAGAGCACGGATAAGAAATCCAAAGCAATTCAAAGCTATCTAAAGCAATCAAAAGCAATTAAAGGCAATCCAGAACAATCCAAACATTCCAAAGCAATCCAAACAATCCAAAGCAATCCAAACACTCCAAAGCAATCTAAACACTCCAAAGCAACCAAAAGCAATCCAAAGCAATCCAAAGCAATCCAAAGCAATCCAAACAATCCAAAGCAATCCAAACACTCCAAAGCAATCCAAAGCAAGCCAAAACAATCCAAAAGCAACCCAAACATACCAAAGCAATCCAAGCAATCCAAAGCAATCCAAGCAACCCAAAGCAATCCAAATCAAACCAAAGCAACCCAAAGCAATCCAAAGCAATCCAAAGCAATCCAAATCAAACCAAAGCAATCCAAAGCAATCCAACCAATCCAAACAATCCAAACACTCCAAAGCAATCCAAAGCAATCCAAAGCAATCCAAACAATCCAAAGCAATCTAAACATACCAAAGCAATCCAAAGCAATCCAAACAGTCCAAAGCAATCCAAATCAAACCAAAGCAATCCAAAGCAATCCAAACAATCCAAAGCAATCTAAATATACCAAAGCAATCCAAACAATCCAAAGCAATCCAAACATACCAAAGCAACCCAAAGCAATCCAAAGCAATCCAAAGCAATCCAAACAATCCAAAGCAACCCAAAGCAATCCAAATCAAACCAAAGCAACCCAAAGCAACCCAAAGCAATCCAAACAATCCTAAGCATTCCAAACATACCAAAGCAATCCAAAGCTATGCAAACAGTCCAAAGCAATCCAAACAATCCAAAGCAATCTAAATATACCAAAGCAATCCAAAGCAATCCAAACATACCAAAGCAACCCAAAGCAATCCAAAGCAATCCAAACAATCCAAAGCAATCCAAAGCAATTCAAAGCAATCCAAACAATCCAAAGCAATCCAAAGCAACCCAAAGCAATCCAAAGAGCGTTTCCGGTACAATGTGAAAGTGATTGCTGTAAGCATGCAGGACTCGGTATCAAAACTGGGACGCAAAAGCAGACAGTGTCTGAATTAGGAAATGGATCAATTACAACTGAATTTGAAAATGGATCGATTACAATAGCTGATTGGTTGGGCTGAAATGGTCGTTGTCACCAACATTTTCGGACACTGTAACCGAGGTACTCTGTATGATCGGACAGAGTACCTCAGTTTGAAATCTCGTCCTTACAGTCACGTGACATACCGATGATAGCGCACAGCTCAGACCGCAGCCGCCACTCCGCCTGACTGACTTCGCACACCCGGGGAGTTATGCTAAGATCCGGCCGCGTTAATGTATCTGCGTTTTGTGACAAACGTCTTGCTCGGCGGTACTGTACTCCATGCACCTTAACGGTCCGCGTGATTCGGGTGTAATCTTAAGCTAAACGACGTTCCGAATGTCTCCGGCTTCGACCATTTCAGCAGCGTCAATAAACGTCGTTTAGCTTAAGATTACACCCAAATCACGCGGACCGTTGAGGTGCAACGCCGAGCAAGACGTTTGTCACAAAACGCAGATACATTGACGCGGCCGGATCTTAGCATAACTCCCCGGGCGTGCGAAGTCAGTCAGGCGGAGTGGCGGATGCGGTCTCGTTCTCGTTTAAATGCCGAGATTTCAAACTGAGCTACTCTGTCCGATCGGACAGAGTACCTCGGGTACAGTGTCCGGAAATGTTGGTGACAACGACCATTTCAGCATTGGTTGAATGTTGAGTATGAATACAGCGATCACTAAAAAAAAGGCAGGAAATGCCTTTGAGATTGCTTTAGGTTGCTTTGGTTTGCTTTGGTTTACTTTGGTTTGCTTTGAATTGCTTTGGGTTGCTTTGGATTACTTTGGACTGCTTTGGTTTGGTTTGGATTGCTTTGGGTTGCTTTGGATTGCTTTCGATTGCTTTGGTTTGCTTTGGATTACTTTGGGTTGCTTTGGATTGCATATCCTTAGTCGTGGGAAACCCACCTCTGACGTTGTATTTTTTCTGCCGACGTCATAGACACTAAACTTACTATGTACGGACGTAGTTTTCTAAGTGAATTACGTCGCGGAGTGTAGATTTCGTGCACGCATTTAACACTTGACTTGAGAACACACACCAACATTCTCTTTCGCAGTATCTCGATTTTGAATGAAAGCGCGGGATGCCTTGATGTTGCTGCCGACCGACCAATGATCAGCAGTGCTGTCTGTTGCCGATTCCTGTTTGCAGATGGTTGGTCTGGTTCCTCATCGGACTGGGCACAATTATTATCATCGTCGTCATCGTGGCGATCGTCCTCTACGGGAGGAAGCGCGAGACGAACACACAGAATGGTAAATGTATTTCAAACAGAATCATTCTGAAGTCATGAATCCTACATTTTGGATTGATTTTTTTTTCTCCCTCTCCATTAGCGCACATTTGCTAATTGTTGTTGTTGTTGTCATCATCCTCATCATGCCTTTATTCCTGTAACGCCAAAGTCTCAACCATGAACGTATGCTAATGGACCAACTAAGGTAATGAAGAGAAAAATATCTACAATAATGAAATGAAAAGAGCAGATAACTTGGGCACACTACGACACACTGACTCACGCTGCATGGGCTGACAACATTCGCGGACGAGGTCCGCACAAGCTGGTTGTGAGATTGTCTTCCACCACACGTTGGAATTGTAAAGAGCAGTTCCACGTCCATGTATGTCTGAGTGTTTCCAAGTAATTTAGTTCTGAAGGTTCCAAACCATGGTTAGTCCTTAAGCACATGCAAGCTTCTTGAGCAAGGTTTCAAGTAAGGTGTTGTCGCTAGGCTTCTTTTGAAGGAACCCGTCAAAACTACTCTATCTCGCTATTAGTTACGGTGTCTTCGTTTGTGTGTCAGTATTCCTTAAAGCGAGCGCTGTGCATGCAACCCGAGGGGAAAATGCGAGTTGCGCGGCCGGCCAGAGCATGTGCTGGGGACACTGCGCGCCCTTCAAACCTGGCTCGTGAGCGGAGTGGTCGTCATGTTAGGAACCGCTTTTACAGCCACGCCCAGGGTAAAGGACATCACCGTCTTCACAGGCACGATGCTTTGCTTCTGAGAGGACAGAGTTAATGCGAACTGAGCACATTGCCCAATAATGCAACTCAAGGATCTGTGCAGCTTTCAATGCCACTTCCGCTGGTGGCAAGGGATGGCGGGCAAGCACTCTAACGACAGAACCAGAAATCCTTTTTGCCGTAAAAGCTCATCTCATTCCAGCCAGTCTTAGGTTACACTAGGGAATTGGCACGGACTACAAGCAGGAATATAGGGACCAATGTCTCATTTTTGCATTGTTGGTTCTATTCTCTCTCTCTTTCCTTTTTTTTTGTTCCCCAGTGAGGAGCAAGGTGGACGTGATTTACCTCACCTCAACGTTCAGAAGTCTTCCACCCTGTGGAATGTCCCAGTACGGACACTATGCTCCATCTAAAGGTGCCACCACAAATGTCTACCCTCCTCCTTCTACTGGACCCAAGTCCCCAGCAAGAGAAATGTCCTCGGTCACGTCTCTTTCCCAGAGGAAGCCCTGCGCCATCATCATAATAGGGCCTTCTCATATAGCCATTTCTACTTCCTCCCTGCATGACTACGGACAAGGACAAACATTGTCCCACACCGCCACACAGCAGCCTTCACTAGGGCACCCTCCTCCCACTACCAGCTTCTCGACTGGAGAAGTCTACCCCCCGACGAGAGGATACCCATCTTTTGGACCCATGCATCCTGGACAAGCTCAGTCTGGGTATCCCCTAGCCCCACAGCCGTCCCCTCCCAACATCGCGTACGTCCACAATGCTCAGACTGAAGTTCGAGCTGCCTCGCCTCCTCCGGGTGGATACCCTCCTCAACCCGCGTACTCGTCTCCGATCACCCTGCAGCCGACACAGACAAATCCTCTACCCGCAACGAGCTACTCCTTCACGGCTGGATACCCTCCGACGACAGGCATGCAGCCGGCTCCAGGAACTCATTTGGGCACTGGAGGCAATCTTGTTTCACCAGGAACTTCTCCTCCCGCTAGTGGGTACCTTCATGCAGGTGCCTATCACGCCCAGTCTTCCTCTCCTCCTGCGAGTGTATTTTCCCCTTCAACTGCCTACCCGTCTCCTGCCACCATACAGCCGACGTTTGTGAACCTCCCTCCTCGTCCGTTGCCAGGTACCCCTTCTCCTCCTGGTGGGTACCTTCAAACAGTAGGACAAACTTCTCAGGCAGATTTGCAACCAATGCAGAAGAATCCCCCAGGTTTACCCGGTCAACCTTCTTCGGCCAGACTTCCCCCCTGGTGAAGGTGGCCCCCCTACAACAGGCGGACAACCCCCTATGACACCTGGCTACCTTCCTGGGCTGCCATTATCAACTGCTGGCTACCCTCCAGTAAGAAAAACAATACTTGCTCAGCTCTCTCCCTCCTTTAGCAATTCCTCTCCCACAGCCCTTGGGCACCCCCCTGCTACATCCCGACAACCCTCTCCTACTTATAGCCACTCCTACACAGCACCTAGACAATCTACTTCAGCAACTGGATTCCCTCTATCAACAATGATTACTGCTCCTCAACCTTCTCTATCTGGTAATGTCTCCTCTCCAACAGCTACGCAGTCACCTCCTGCCCTTGGGCCCCCCCCCTGCTACATCCTGACAACCCTCTCCTACTTCTAGCCACTCCAACACAGCACCTGGACAATCTACTTCAGCAACTGGATTCCCTCTATCAACAATGATGACAGCTCCCCAGCCTTCTCCCTCTGGTAATTTCTCCTCTCCAACAGCCACACAGCCACCTCCTGCCCTTGAGTATTACCCTACTACATCTGGACAACCCCCTCGTACTCCTCGTCTCTTGTATACAGTGCCTGGACAACGTACTGGTCCTCTTCGTGACCCCCCTACAATACCCCAACAACCTCTACCTGGTCCTGACAATGCTCCTACTTAGAGGAGGTCTCTCCAAATGTTTCGCATTCTACGCCTGACATCGACTCCCCCTCTCTAGCCTCCTTCTCGGTCCCCTTCCTCCAAGACGCTGGTCAGCCTCTGTCAAACTCCGAGTAACATTCCTGTAGAAATTGAACGGCAATAACCCGCCACTTGCTACCCTTCTTCAACATCTGGACAGTCTTTCCCGAAACCTTGGAAATCCTCAACAACCCACCGACAGATACAACGTTCCTGATACATCCCCCACCTCAGAGCTCATCCTCCTTGCGTTCCCCGTGCAACTGGAAATCTAAGCAGATACTTTCAAAAAAACCCTTCTTCCAGATATAGATGTCCTCTTCATAGAAACCGGGCAACCTCTTCTCGTTCTATGCCTATCTTTAGAAACTGGAAAAAGGCCCGCTTCGGAGGAGAGCTTCCTTGAACCTCTTTCGCCTCGTGCGTCTATTGGCCATCTCCTCACTACCGTCGCTGTATTCGCGATGGAGTATGCGTTTGCTCAAGCTGTCTTCCAGCGGAACAGATAGAAAAGCTTCCCCAACACCGGTTCAGGTTTTGCTGAGTAACTCCAATTCTGCATTGAACCATCAGGATCTGAATGGCTGTCTCCCAATGGCCGCCACCAAGCCTCTGAGAATTCAGCTCGAACAGTCCTGTGTTGATAGGTTCCCCATTTCGACCTATGGTGCCATGAGTACTGGAAATTCTTTGCTCAGAAAATGTGTTTTGATGAGGAGTAAGGATTTATCTTTCTGTGCCTTTCTTCTTGAGAATGAATGTAATGAATCTTTCATTCTCTCCCACTTTTGCCCTGAGATATTCTGGTGGTACAAAATTGTTCTACAAACTTCTTTCACAGACCGATGTAATATTAAATTTCATTGTTTTGTACTCATTGCTTTACTATTGTAGTTTCATGTCAATTTCCACGTTGATTTTCTTCCCTTTTTCGTTAATGGGCCGCATGCCTAGCGAATAAAGCTTCAATGTCTCAAAACGAAAGTTACGGCCCTGAAACCTTGAAAGTCCTTATCGAAGTAGTCGTGCATGATATGATTGGCGTCCATCAGTTCCAGAGGACCATTGATATGCTCTGCAGGGGGGCCGGTTCCGTCCCGTCGACAGCGCTTGCTGTGACTTTGGAAACCAGTGCCGGAGTGGCTGTCCAGGCCACAGCGTCCGCACATGGAGGATGACGCAGGTCTGTCTGTCTCGCGCTTGACCTTCCCCCAGAGGTGTCTGCCATATGTTTGCTCCATCAGGTTCCACTGGAACTGAGAGAGGCCCCTCTGCAAACCTCTTGTATGTAGTAGTTATTGAAGGCAGTGGCAGTGACCAAGTATTTAACCATGTATAATTGTTATCATAGCTGCCATAACCACCATCATCACAGTTATTCTCATACATTATTTTATTGCGTTGCAATATGTACTCAGACATTTCGTCAATAAATTGTTCGAAACATTTTCTAATGGTGGATTGGAAGTGTTTATTTGACGTAGTTACTCGATGAGGCTGAAATGGTCGTTATGGGCAACATTTCCGGACTCTGTACTTGAGGTACTTTGTCCGATCGGACAAAGTCCGGAAATGTTGCCGATAACGACCATTTCAGCCTCGATGACAAGGATGACGACAGATTATTCATGGCGAACAGACGTGTTAGTCTTTTGCCATTCTAGTAAACTAGAGATTTCGACCACCGGCAAATGACTCGGGTTTACAGAATGGTCTTTTGCTGCCGTGGCCCACATCCTCTGTAAGAATGACTGCACGTCGGCATTATTGTCTCCCTGGTCTACTGCTTCGCATTGGTGCTACGGTGGCGGCAGTGACGAGTATCAAGTTTGTGTGACTTGGGTATACATGTATCTCCCATGAAATATACCAAAGAAGTTGCATACAAAAAGAACCAGGCACCGTTAAAGGAAAGCAACAAGAGTGAGCGCGAGGACTAGACTATATAGCCTGACTGCTTACTGCCTACCTGCCTGCCTGCCAGCCTGCTTAAATGCCTGCCTGCTTGCCTGCCTGCCAGGTTGCAAACTATCCAACGCACATTCTTGCCAGCTTAAATTACTGGCCCACTTGTATAAATTCCTTTCGCGTGCGTGTCTCTCTGCCGATGTATCTGCTTCTCTGTCTGTCTGTTTGTTTGTCTGTCTGTCTGCCTGCTCGTCTGTTTTTTCTTTCTGTCTGGGTGCATGTCTGTTTAACTGTCTGTCTGCCCGCGTGTCTGTCTGCCTCTGGGTCTCTCTATCTGCTTGTCTGTCTGCCTGCTTGTCTGTCTGCCTGCTTGTCTGTGTGCCTGCGTGTGTGCTTGTCTGTCTGCCTGCTTGTCTGTGTGCCTGCGTGTGTGCTTGTCTGTCTGCCTGCTTGTCTGTGTGCCTGCGTGTGTGTTTGTCTGTCTGCCTGCTTGTCTGTGTGCCTGCGTGTGTGCTTGTCTGTCTGCCTGCTTGTCTGTGTGCCTGCGTGTGTGCTTGTCTGTCTGCCTGCTTGTCTGTGTGCCTGCGTGTGTGCTTGTCTGTGTGCCTGCTTGTCTGTGTGCCTGCGTGTGTGCTTGTCTGCCTGCCTGCTTGTCTGTGTGCCTGCGTGTGTGCTTGTCTGTCTGTCTGTCTGTGTCTGTGTGTCTGTCTGTGTGTCTGTCTGTGTGTCTGTCTGTCTGTCTGTCTGTGTGTCTGTGTGTTTGTCTGTCTGCTGCTTGTCTGTGTGCTGCGTGTGTGCTGTCTGTCTGCCTGCTTGTCTGTGTGCCTGCGTGTGTGTTTGTCTGTCTGCCTGCTTGTCTGTGTGCCTGCGTGTGTGCTTGTCTGTCTGCCTGCTTGTCTGTGTGCCTGCGTGTGTGC
>JAWQFJ010001461.1:59326-61826 GCA_034096865.1 Theodoxus fluviatilis | reverse complement strand
TCCAGGATGTCCTCCTCCTGGATCTCCTCCTCCTGGATCTCGTCCTCCTGGATCTTCTCCTCCTGGATCTCTTCCTCCTCTTCCTCCTGGATCTCCTCCTCCTGGATCTCTTCCTCCTCTTCCTCCTGGATCTCCTCCTCCTGGATCTCCTTCTCCTGGATCTCCTCCTCCTGGATCTTGTCCTCCTGGATCTCCTACTCCTGGATGTCCTCCTCCTGGATCTCTTCCTCCTCTTCCTCCTGGATCTCCTCCTCCTGGATCTCCTCCTCCTGGATGGAGGTGAAGTGGCCGAGTGGTTAGCGCGCTGGACCTACAACCGCTTGCGGCCAGTCGGTGCGGCGTTCGAAGCTGCGCGGTCCCCAGAATTGCATCCTTGAGCAAGATGCTTAACTCCCATTGCTTCTCCCCACCCAGGAGTGAAACCGGGTACCAAATGGCCCTTTTTAGGGCTACCAAACGGCCCTCCTCAGGGCCTCTCCCCAGGTCCTTCGGATGAGACCTTAATAAACCGAGGTCTAGTGTGTGATACGCATTCACAACATCAAAATCACGCACTATAAAGATCCTGACGCTCATGTCCTCGACGGGTGGGTGTCGGCCACATTAAAAACACCCAGCACGCACAATTTCTCCTTTGTGGAAAACAGTATGCCAGCGCCCTTGGCAGCAGGACACTGGTCTCATTGACGTGAGACACTACACACTGAGAGGCAGCCTCGACATCGGCTGAAGCGCTTTGAGTCTCACTGAGTGGGAGTATCGCGCCGTATAAGAGTGATTTATAATAATAATAATAACAATAATCTCCTCCTCTTCCTCCTCCTGAATCTCCTCCTCATCCTCCTGGATCTCCTCCTCTTCCTCCTTCTGAATCTCCTCCTCCTCCTCCTTGATCTCCTCTTCCTGGATCTCCTCCTCCTGGATCTCCTCCTCCTGGATCTTCTCCTCCTGGATCTCCTCCTCTTCCTCCTCCTGGATCTCCTCCTCTTCCTCCTTCTGAATCTCTTCCTCCTCCTCCTGGATCTCCTCCTCCTGGGTGTCCTCCTCTTCTTCCTGTATCTCCTCATCCTCCTTCTATTCATCCTTTTCTTCTATCTTGTCCTTTTGATCGTTTTCGTCTTTATTCTCTTCGGCCTCCTCCTGCTCCTCCTCCTCACTCCCTCGCCCTTGTTAGCTCTCCTGATATTGCTCCTCCTGCTTCTCCTCTTGCTCTTCTATCTCTTCCTATTCCTGCTCCTCCTGCTCATCTTGCTCTTCCTCCTCCTGTTTTTGACTCACCTGCGAAGCAAAAGTGAGTCTATGTACTCACACTTTTCGTCCGTCCGGGCGTCCGTAAAAAACTTTAACATTGCATTTTTCTCGGAGACTATTAAGTCTATCAACACACAATAAGGCATGATGGTGTATGATGACAAGGCGTCAAAACACATACATAGGTACTTGACCTTGCTTCAAGGTCAAGGTCGCAGGGGCCGTAAATGTTGTCTAAAAATCAGCCATTTTTCACTTTTTCCCTATTTTCTCTGAAGTTTTTGAGATTGGATACCTTACCCATATACGGTATATAGGGCAAAGTGAGCCCTATCTTTTGATATCTGTTTGGTTGACCTTGCTTCAAGATCAAGGTCACATGAGCTCTTCAAATTTGGATTGTATACATATTTTGAAGTGACCTTGACCCTGAGCTATGAAAGATAACTCTTCCTGAACTATGGAAGATAACTCTTCCAACCTTCATATCATTGTAGTACACATGTTATACGTTCATCATAAGACACATTTGGTCACATATAATCAAGGGCAAGGTCACTTTGACCCTTATGAAATGTGACCAAAATGAGGTAGTGAACCACTAAAAGTGACCATATCTCATGGCAGAAAGTGCCAATAAGCACAATTGTGCTTCCTATGTCCTGAATTAACAGCTTTGTGTTGCATGACCTTGGATGACCTTGACCTTGGGTCAAGGTCACATGCATTTTGGTAGGTAAAATGTGTAAAGCAGTTCTTAGTGTATGATGTCATTGCTAGGTTTTGTTGTTTGACCTTGACCTTGAATGTCAACTAAGGTCAAGGTCATGTAAAGGACAAGGTCAAGCATGTGAGTCGTATGGGCTTTGCCCTTCTTGTTCTTCTTCTTGCTGCTGCTGTTACTCCTCCTCTTCCTCATTCCTTGGTTGCTCTGAAGATGACATAGATATCATGAAATGATAAAAGCCTTGTTCGTACAGCTGGTTGAAGTGGGTTCTCCTCGCGTTGGGTGCCACTCTCCTTCTGGTCATCGCCAAGAGCGTGCATGTCCTCTACAGCAGAAGGCAGGCTCAAGATGGACAGAACCCTGGTGTGGGTGAGTCTCTCGTTCTTTACTCTGTATTCTGTTTGAAGAAGGTCCACCCAAACGGGCAGAAATGGCCTCTGCTCTATTCTGCCTGTCAAGCCACAGGTTGACAGTATGAATAAAAAGAAATAAATATATAAAAAGAAAAAAAGAAAAATCTTG
>JAWQFJ010001461.1:34326-54326 GCA_034096865.1 Theodoxus fluviatilis | reverse complement strand
CGATACAAAAAAATCTCGGCAGTGTATATCCAGACATAACCTATAAAACGTTCTCCTCAAGATAAACAAATGAACACTCGAACAATAAATACTTTCGTGTACGTACACTTTTCCATTCTCGGACCCTGAGAAGCACATTACAGGCACTGTTCTCTCCGAACACCAGCCCAACTCGCACTGTCTCCGTCATTTTGGCTCATCCGGGTCACTGCAGCGGGAAGCATCGGGAGAGCTCCGAACCTCCCTCGGCCTCCCGCCTTCACGGCGAGTGCGTTCATATGAGCGAGGAACGTAGGCAACGCCTAGCCCTTGCGATTCTCTCGAGATTTTGGGCCAAACAAACGCGCCCATGCACTAGTCACAGCAGCGTCACTTAGTTACATGATAAGCCAGGTAGGATCACATAGCTACATGGACGGAACTCTGCTTATTTCGCTCCTTCGACTGCGTGTCGATCCGAGTAATGTAGAATTTAGATAAACTTTTTGAAGTGTCTTCTTTATGAAACGTTGACAATTTAGTATTGGTCTCTGGCTGCTTTAAATTACACCCCCCAAAATATCAGTAATTCTAAAAATGATCAATTTGATTTTAAATAAAAGGACAAATTGAGGACAGCTTATTTTTAGCTACATCAAAAAGCAATTCTCTACGCCCAAAAGATTTGTCTGACTAGTCAATCAGGATCACACAGCATTGGCTACAGCGACAAGAGCCACACAGGACACCGCAGTGCAGACCACAGGCATCGATGTCGAGCAGAGGGCACTTGCCGCAAGTTCTGAAATCACGCAGCAAGTTGAAACATCGGCGAAGTAGTCATAAGCATCGCTCAATTAGAACACGCCTTTAGGCAGAGAAAACAACAGACGAAGACGTATGTTGAAATGCCAAATTGCTGAGAACTCATTCTTTGTAGTCAAGACATATGACAGTATGACAGCTGATACTTCTTCTCCTGTGAACGAGTTTGAGTTTTGAGTGAACTTTTTTGGGAGACCTATATGCTCTGTTTAATTGTACTTTTCAAGACCTAAACTTTGTTCAAACATTTGATTTGGGGGGGGGCAAATAAAATGTTACCTTGAATGAGGTAACACCCCCCACCCACCCCCAATGCATTTCTGTTATGTCTACGGGATCGGGATCGCAAGATGTTAGAGTTCTTTCGTAGGCGAGCTTGTACTCTGAGCTGGTGGCATCCTTCAACGCTGAGCCAGCACTGTGGCTACTCTGCGGGTAGTCCCGATGTGCTAACGAACTTTAAGGAGAAAGAAAACTGATTTTTCGTGGTGCTAGTACCTCGAATATTTCAGTAGTAGTCATCGTCGTCATCAACGTTGACGTTGTCATCGTCGTTATCATCATCGTCATCTTTGCCATACTCCTCCTCCTCCTCAACCTCCTCCTTCTAATAAGAATCATCATCATTGTCATCATCATCATCATCGTCGTCATCATCATCATCATCATCATCATCATCATCATCATCATCATCATCATCATCATCATCATCATCATCATCATCATCATCATCATCATCATCATCATCATCATCATCATTATCATCATTAGCATCATCGTTATCATACCATCACTATCATCACCATTACCATCACCATCACCATCACCATCACCATCACCATCGTCGTCGTTGTCACCAAATTCAACAGCAATAGTATCAGCATCACCACCAGCACCAGCACCAGCAGCACCAGCAGCAGCACCACGACCATCATCATTGTCATCGTCGTCATCATTCCCGCTGGCCAGGTTTAGGCTGAAAGTAATCTTGCACTGTGGTTCCGGAAACACTTACCATTAGGCAGCTGCAGCGCTCGTTGTCGTTCGTACAAGTAGCATGCCAAGAGGAGAAGGAGGATGAACAATATCGCGAGACACATTATGAGCCACCCCCACCATCTGGAAAAGGATATGAGTAGTTATTCAGTTGGTGGTTTGATCTCATTAATTACCACCCCTAATTAGCCGACTGTTCACCTTTTTAATCTAATTGGTCTGAGTGTTGCCTTTTTTAGACAAGCAAGGGAGGCAGGGAGGGAGCGAAGCAGCTGCCCAGTGGTTGGCTTCAAGCAGCCACCTGCTGCACTGCATGGCTAAGGCGCCATAGGATTATTGATCCGACTTTGCCGCTAAAATTAGCCACTAAACGCTCGCAGCTCTGTGATGTCCATCACTAATTTCGTTAAAAACGAAAAAAAACACCATGTTTTAGAGTGCTGCTAAAGCATGGTGGCTTCATTGTGAAAGTACTGAAATTATTTTTAGTCAGATAGAATACTCCACATGTAGAAAATAGTTGATTTAGACGGCATGACAACGCCAGATACAGCAGACAACAAACCGAAGGACCATTTCAAACTAAAATCAGTACAGCGTGTTTTTAAAGGTATGTTATTCGGTTAATTTATAAATAATATCACAATTTTAAAAAAAAGACATTTTGAGTGATTATATGGTCTTTGTTAAAATTATGTACTTACAATTAAAAAAGCACAGCTCCACACCAGTGGTACCATGTTGCGGGAATCATGCTGGTATAAAAGGCCGACCTCTACGTTCACTGGTGTATCTGTGCCAGGTTCGGCAACTGGAATAGATCCTGAGATAAATTGGCCATTGATTCTTTTGATTGTGGTCTAGGAAAGGGTGTGTCGGCATTGCCCTGTGCTACATATCGGTGCAATGTGATCCCCTCGGGTCAATGGGTGGACGGTACACCCGCTCAAGGATTGTCTGGCGGCTCTCCTACTCTTGATAGTGCACTATCAGAGGAAGCACCCATTTGAGTACGCTGCTCTGGCATGGAGAGTGCTGTCAGTTGTTGAGTAAGAACTGTAATTCCTCTGGGAGTTAACCCATGCACAAACTAAAGCTTCTCTCCAGAGGAAGTACATACAGGGATTTAATGGTTTTGCTTTTTTATGAAAGGGAGACTTGTCTCCCCCTTTTCAAACCATTACAACATTGCAAGAGAGGTGCCATGACACCAACTAATACTCCAGCTGGGAATTATCCTACAGTTTAACGTACTCCTTGTCATGCAAAGGACACCATCTTTGCCTGAGCCTTCGGACAGCCACGACCGCTAGCTCTGCAAGGTATGTGTTTTTTGTCTCTGTCTCACTGATGTTGTTTTGCTAAGCCTCTTATGTGTTAAACATTGAAGCATAGCTTTTTCATGCCTTTACAACCTTTTAATGCCTGTGCCTGAAATCAATGGGCCAATAAGAGCTGTTGCATTGTGGCTTGAACCTGCTTGACTCGAAGGGATTGGAACTGCACCATTTATAATCTCAGGATTATAATTTTTGCTTGTTGCTTTTTGACTCACATGCGAAGCAAAAGTGAGTCTATGTACTCACCTGTTTCGTCCGTCCGGGCGTCCGAGCGTCGGGGCGTCCGTTTAAAACTTTAACGTTGGATTTTTCTCGGAGACTATAAGTCTATCAACACCCAATTTGGCATGATGGTGTATGATGACAAGGCGTCAAAAAACATACATTGCTTCAAGGTCAAGGTCGCAGGGGCCATAAATGTTGTCTAAAAAACAGCCATTTTTCACATTTTGTCCATTTTCTCTGAGGTTTTTAAGATTGGATACCTCACCGATATATGGTATATAGGGCAATATAAGTCCTATTTTGTATACCAGTTTGGTTGACCTTGCTTCAAGGTCAAGGTCACAGGAGCTCTTCAAATTTGGATTGTATACATATTTTGAAGTGACCCTGACCCTGAACTATGAAAGATAACTGTTTCAAACTTAACAATTATGTGGTGCACATGTTATACTTTCATTAAGAGACACATTTGGTCACGTATCATCAAGGTCAAGGTCACTTTGATCCTAATGAAATGTTACCAAAATGGGGTAGTGAACCACTAAAAGTGACCATATCTCACGGTAGAAAGTGCCAATAAGCACCATTGTGCTTCCTATGTCTTGAATTAACAGCTTTGTGTTGCATGACCTTGAATAACCTTGACCTTGGAGTGGTTCATTTCTTAGAGTCATTAGGCCTCAGTGTGCAGTAAGGGAAGTAAATTGTAATTCTAAGAGTTCTTGCAAACTCTAATTTTCTACGCCACTAGCTAAATTAGATGCCAGTTTTGTGTGCTTCATGGACTACATTCTGCACTTGCTTGTTGCTGTTCTTCTGCGGTTGTTTCTTCCTGAGCGGCCACTATTGGTAAATATTGCTGTATACATTCTTGAGTATTGTTTACATTCTGCCGTGTTTTTCTTGTCTTGTGAAGTGAATATAGTCTAAATCTGTTTATTGTTATCAAAATTGTTTTCAAATCATTTCAAATTGTTTCTTCCGGTACACGTTTTTCTTGGTTTATAAGTTAAATTTGAACTGCAGCTGTTTTGACCAGGCTCATTTGTCGAATTCTAAATTGATTCTTAAACCAAATAGCAACTAGCCAGCAGTTCAGCCTCATCACCTGCCAAATGCAGTACCGGAGTGCAGCCTTCCTTCCCAGAACAATAAGGGACTGGAATGCCCTACCCCCAGCCGTGGCTGAGGCCAACACTGTCGACACGTTCGTGTCGCGTGCCTCCCGCTAGGTCGGGACCACTGTGACTCTTACCCCCACCTCCCCAGACTCCCCAACCTGTAAAAAATTCACGTGACAAAGTAATCACTATTGATGATTGTGGGGAGGAACGGAAAGAAGAAGAAGAAGGGTTTAATCTGTTTCTGTTTATTTTTACAGTAGTCACGGATTGAGTTGAGAGAGCATTAGCCAAGTCAAGAAACTCAGAAATCCTCACCTCTACTATAGCTGAAAGAAATGTTTGCCTTATAATTTTGTATTAACCTCCATGAAACCAACAATCTTCTGAAACTTGAACTATTCAACTGTCTTTGGAAGCCGATCGATTTTCTTTATCAACCTGTTCATCTGTTCACTCCTTTTTTTGTTCTTGGACATTTGATAAATTTGAAAAATTGTGGACTATAACCTAATGGTAAAATAAATCTGTTATTAATTTGGAACTTTATTGACTGACTCTTTTTTTCAAAGTTAATCAACAAATTCTGTAAGTCTCCACCAACCCGCCGAATGAGGAAGCAGGCAACTAGGAAGACAGCACAGCACTGATTAGAGTTATCTTGTATTGCTTGCTTGGATCTAGAACGATGTTTTCCCTTAAGTAAGTGGTAAAGTTTTGGCATTGCTGCCCAGAAATATCTAAGAAGAGAATCGTTTCAAACATCTTTATACTTAGTACAAATACATTTTATAAACGTAGTTAGTACATTTGACAAACATCATGATGTTTTTTTTCTCTGATTTTGAATACAAAAAAATCATTCCACAACATAATTGGTTTATCAGATTCATCAGTGATCCAAAACCTTATTTTGTCTGTTTGAAGAGGTACATGTCTTACAAATGAGGGGCTTGCTTCTATTGGTTTTCCAAAAGAACTGAATGAAGGCACAAATTAGTGAATGACTCCTCCATTAGAAGAATGAATTTTTACCAATGGATCAGGAAGCTTTTTTACCATAAGCATAGTAATAAATTCTTTCCATTTTAAAGCCAAGCAAGATCTCCACACTTTCATGATGTTCAAACACCACTGCATAACCACAATGAACAACCACTTTAACTCTTTGGTTAACTAAGCATATTTCTATGTTATCTGGATTGTCTCCATTATTCTTAATTTTTTCCTTTTTTGTGTGGTTTAGTTCTGGTATTGTGTACTTTCCACAAGGTATTCTAAAGGATTTGCAAATAGCAGGACAGACAATGTAATCAAATTAGTTGTTATGATGGCTCACATTATGCCAAGTGTTTGAGATAAAAGCCTTTTCCAGTCCAATTTCATACCGTTTAGAGAGGTCTACCTTTAAGTCAATGGTAAAGTCATATGCACAATCTATGGGTGCTGCAGCACTACTCAAAACAACCTTTGCTTCCATGTATATTTCATACAAATAAAATATTGGCATATATTTGTGTATTTTTCGTAAATCGTTTTATATTCTTTTTGGCTGATAATGTTACTGTTTAACAGCTTTGTGAGGATATCTACTATATCATTAGTACAAACAAAAACGAACGAACAAACACTTTATTGTAGAGGCCATCGGCCCAGTACAATGACTCATAATCAAACATTTTCTAATGATAGAGACCTTCTCTTAAATGACTGAAATAAATAAGAGCTCACACATCTCACTCTTTTCCTCTCATCACTTGAAAACCATACTACTAGGCTGTATTGCTTGGGGAGTCCTATACAAAAGTGCAGGCATTTCATTCTTAAATCTTCATATGCTGGACAGGTGAACAGAAAATGCATTTTATCTTCTTCACTTTTGTTGCAGCTGGGGCATAACAAAGAAGGTGGCTCACTATATCTATATCGATATACAAAGAGTTCACTTACACCCAAACGAAAACGATAGGTTTGTCTAAGTCATACAAATATTGCTCAATGTTGTGATTGGATTTGAACACCTTGAATAGAGAGTACCTCTCTCTTGTTAACAACTGAGTGTTCCAACCATCTTTAAAGCAACATATCAGTTTGTATTTTAATTCTTTCAGAAAGGACCTTTCATCATGAACCATTTGTTATCTCCATACCTCATCACAGCCATAATCAGATAATATATCTCTCAATTTCATGGCCCAAAAATAATTTGAGTTATCAGTACCTATCTTCATTTGGTATGCCTTTTTCGGTAATCTTTTATCATTCATCTTCAGTATCCATAACCAGTATTTTGCACATCGTAGTATTGCCAAAATGTACAATGGATAACGGCCTATATCACCATAAACCATCAAACTAGGAGTTCTTTTGGACACATTGAGAAACATTTTCAGCATATATAGATTAACTCTCTCAGTCTCTTCGCAGCTGCTCAACCAACATATCTCAGCACCATAAAGCAGAATTGGTTGGATTTGAGCATCAAATACCTTGAAGACGACTTTTGGGGATGTACATATTTTCTTTATAAGTTTCATAGCTTGCACTACTGCCACCTTTCCTTTAACTGCCAAATTCTTTTGCGTTGCATTGAAGGACAGTTTTGTAGAAAATCTGTATCCTAAATATTTATACTGATTTCATACCTCTAGTTTTTCTCCTTCAACATGCCAATGTTCATGGGCTGCCAGACGACCTCCAAGACTAAATACCAATACCTTCGATTTGGTCATATTGATTTTCAACCTTACAGACACAGCAGCAGCTTCTAGGTTATTTAACTGGTTCTGGAGACCCATGGTTGTATCAGACAAGACCACGACATCATCTGCAAAGAGGAGGATATAGACAGTTGTATCATTAGATAATAATTGGATGCAATGCCTGCCCTTTCGGGTAACCTCTTGCTACCTCCCCTACAACATAGGAAACAAGAAGGGCAAAGCCCATACGACTCACATGCTTGACCTTGACCTTTATATGACCTTGACCTTCAGGTGACCTTCAAGGTCAAGGTCAAACAACTAAACCTACCAATGACATCATACACAAAGAAATGCTTTACACATTTTTCCTACCAAAATACATGTGACCTTGACCCAAGGTCAAGGTCATCCAAGGTCATGCAACACAAAGCTGTTAATTCAAGACATAGGAAGCACAATGGTGCTTATTGGCACTTTCTACCATGAGATATAGTCACTTTTAGTGGTTCACTACCCCATTTTGGTCACATTTCATAAGGGTCAAAGTGACCTTGACCTTGATGATATGTGACCATATGTGTCTCTTGATGAAAGTATAACACGTGCTCCACATAATTATTAAGTTTGAAACAGTTATCTTCCATAGTTCAGGGTCAAGGTCACTTCAAAATATGTATACAATCCAACTTTGAAGAGCTCCTGTGACGTCAACCAAACTGGTATCAAAAGATAGGGCTTGCTTTGACCTATATACCACTTGTAGCTAAGGTCGCCATTTTTAATAACGTGGGAGAAAATTGAGAAATTGTGAAAAATGACTGTTTTTGAGACCACATTTATGGCTCCTGTGACCTTGACCTTGAAGCAAGGTCAAGTCACTATGTATGTTTTTTGAGGCCTTGTCATCATACACCAGCATGCCACATTTGGTGTTGATAGACTTAATAGTCTTTGAGAAAAATCCAACGTTTAAGTTTTTTACGCCCGGACGGACGGACGGACGGACGGACGACACGGCTGAGTACATAGACTCACTTTTGCTTCGCATGTGAGTCAGTAATCCCAAAATGAGTTCACAACACCTGCATATCCGGTAGAATTTGACGATGTAAACACCCATGCACCGTTAGGTGTCCACAATGTCGAATGGTGACTTAAATTGTATATTTACGAGAGCTCACAACAAGCGATCCATCCTCTATCGTGAGTAGATTCTGAGTACTATCTCATTAGTAACATGCTTGGATTTGTTTCCCACTTCTACACTTCCAGTCAATACAGCCAGTCTATTTATTAAGTCCTCTTGTGTGCAACCTTTAACAACTTTTGTAAACTTTAAGGATCTTTGGTTTATGGGCAAACCAGACAGCTCAACCAAATTTTTAAAGGTTGTAAGGGCTGCTGGGCTGTACTGCGTCTTAGAGTGAAACCTTTTATGAAGCAGTTCTATGAAATCACAGTCAACTGGTTTACTAAGTACCTTTTTACCATCCTTATATGCAAATAGCTTCAGTAGACAGCAAGCTAAGAATTCTTTTGAAAAGGACTTTTTTAAACTGATGAACAATGCTGTATTTGGAAAAACAATGGAAAACTTGAGAAAAAGATTTGATGTCAAACTTCTTACAAATCTGAATGCCCTGCTTAAGTGGGCGATTCAACCAAGCTACATCACTTCAAATATATTTAGTGAGAATATTGTAGCCATCCATAGAAAGAAACCAAGCTTGGAGCTAAACAGGCCTACATATGTTGGCATGTGCATTCTTGATTTGTCAAAGTAATTCATGTATGATTTTCATTATAACTGTATTACGAGAAAATACGGTAGTCAAGCACAATTACTTTTTATTGACACTGATTCACTCACATATCATATAAAGACAGATGATGTGTACAAGGACTTCTGGGATCACAATGATATGTTTGATAATTCAGATTACATACCAGACAGTCCGTTTTTTGATGGCAGCAACAAAAATTGACTGGAAAGTTTAAATATGAGGCAGCAGAAATTCCTATTGAGGAGTTTGTGGGGTTAAAAAGCAAGATGTATTCATATATCACAGCAGCAGGAAAAATGAGAAACTGCAAAGG
This sequence comes from Theodoxus fluviatilis, assembly GCA_034096865.1. Classification (NCBI taxonomy): domain Eukaryota; kingdom Metazoa; phylum Mollusca; class Gastropoda; order Cycloneritida; family Neritidae; genus Theodoxus; species Theodoxus fluviatilis. Next base: position 45,038 of record JAWQFJ010001461.1, on the reverse strand, counting down.
GCGAGAACAAAATGTAATGAAGAACAGAGTCTGCGATGATGATTACAAAAGCATTCTTTTTACTAAAACCCAAGCACGTCACACAATGCAGAAAATTAGATCTGAACTTCATCAGTTAGGAACGTATAAGATAGATAAGACAACTCTGTCGTGTTTTGGTGATAAAAGATATATTCTTGATGATGGAGTATCTACATTAGCATACTCCTAAATTATAAAAATGTATATACAATATATAGCAAAAATTACGTCCCCTTACTTGGACCTCTTTGAGGATCCAGTTGTTGATGACTCCATTAAGAAACTCAGCAAACATGGATAAAGATGGCAGGCACATTCCGGAAACGAGAGACCTTAATGTGTTCCATCTCCCACACGCATTTCTGGAAGTGAGAGGAAAAGTGGTTAATAAAAAGGATGGCACAAATTACATTGCTGGAGATAATGTTGCATTGGTAAATAATGGATGGTCCCTCTTTCATACAGCAGAATTGCATCTAAGTGACCAGAAAGTAGAACAGGTATCTCTGTATCTGCCTCAGGCTTCTACCATCATGAATCTAGTTAGTTTTTCAGATGATTACAACAAGTCGAGTGCAAGTAATATGATGTGGTACAAAAACTCTGTAAATGGTGGCAGTGATGGAAGAGAATTCAATACTGCTGCAAATACAGCATATGCTGATCACACAACCAGAGTTGAATTGAGAACTGCTTTGGGAAATCTCAGAAGAGACAACTACAATTCAGAGTTTAAAATGAGAAACCTCCTCACAGCAGTAACAAAGGAGATTTTTGTTTTTCTACCTCTGGGTCATGGGTTTGGACTGTGCAAACATGCCACAAGTATTACATGAAAAATTAAGCACAGTCTCCTTTTGGACAGAGTTAATTCTAACAACTATATTCACAGACAGAATGGTGTTGATGCTGGGAAATTCAAGATATCCCACATACGTTTGTGGATGCCAAAAGTGGAACTTAATTTGGATTACTTGGGTGACCTGGAAACAAACCTTACTAGTGGAATGTTGAACAAAAAGGGCAAAGCCCATACGACTCACATGCTTGACCTTGACCTTTGCATGGCCGTGACCATCAGGTGAACCTCAAGGTCAAGGTCAAACAACTAAACCTAGCAATGACATCATACACTAAGAACTGCTTTACACATTTTCCCTACCGAAATACATGTGACCTTGACCCAAGGTCAAGGTCTTCCAAGGTCATGCAACAAAAAGTTGTTAATTCAAGACATATAAAGCGCAATGGTGCTTATTGGCACTTTCTACCATGAGATATGGTCACTTTTAGTGGTTCACTACCCCATTTTGGGCACATTTCATAAGGGTCAAAGTGACCTTGACCTTGATGATATGTGACCAAATGTGTCTCATGATAAAATTATTACATGTTCCACACATAATTATTAAGTTTGAAACAGTTATCTTTCATAGTTCAGGGTCAAGGTTACTTCAAAATATGTATACAATCCAACTTTGAAGAGCTCCTGTGACCTTGACCTTGAATCAAGGTCAACCAAACTGGTATCAAAAGATAGGGCTTACTTTGCCCTATATACCATATATAGGTGAGGTATCCAATCTTAAAAACTTCAGAGAAAATTGATAAAATGTTAAAATTGGCTGTTTTATAGACATCATTTATGGCCCCTGCGACCTTGACCTTGAAGCAAGGTCAAGTCACTATATACTTTTTGTACGCCTTGTCATCATACACCATCATGCCAAAATGAGTGTTCATAGACTTAATAGTCTCCGAGAAAAATCCAACGGTAAAGTTTTAAACGGACGCCCGGACGCTCGGACGGACGAAATGGGTGAGTACATAGACTCACTTTTGCTTCGCATGTGAGTCAAAAAGCGACATTTTGAGCAGATGAGAATTTATAAACAGCGATATACCAGTACAGAACTTAGTCCATCTTGGAGAGTCACACTACAGCAGAGTGGCACTAATCACTAATTTTGATCAAGCCAGCAGAAAGTACAGCAGAGCTTACACGATGTTCCAAGAAGATGTGAATATATATCAGGATACAGATACAGGGACCTTTATCCCTCCAGGTTTACTGGAGGTCCTCACAGCTTTATCTGTCTGTGTGTCTGTCTGTGTGTGTGCCTGTCAGTCCTGACTTAACGGCTGATATCTCAAAAACTACTGAACAGATTTTCTTGACATTTTGCACACTTACTGGAAGTTAGGTCTTTTTGTACGTTTTGGTGTTGCAAAGAAGGCAAGGGACGGAACTCTGTCCTGACTCAAGGGAAGTTTTGACATGTGTGACGTGATCATTTGACGTTGAATAACATGACGTAATTTCAAGAAGATTGGACATTGTTAAAGGAGAAAGAAGGATTTTTTCACCCCTCCAGGTTTACTGGAAGTCCTCACAGCTTTATGGATTAGCTCAATCGGTAGCGCGTCGAATATTTTGTTGTTGCTGGGACATGCTTTGTTGTAGTGAATGCACGTACGGGTTCGAATCCGCACAGAAGATTTTTATTTAATGTGTGTATGGTATGAGAGAGAGAGAGAGAGAGAGTGAAAGAGCCACCCCACTCGTTGTTGTACACGTGAGAGGTTGCTGGTTTGAACCTTACTTTTTTTCCCCTCTCTGTTCTCGAGAGGTTGTGGGTTTGATCCGATCGTTTTTGTTGCTGTTGTTGTTGTTGTTTTATGCCAAAACCTGGAGGTTCAGCGCCAGCGGTTTTTACTGCAGAAGAATTTGCAAGTTTGTATCCAATAATACATATTGATGTGTCAAAACATGCAGACCAGCTGATTGGTTCTCCAACTGATGTTGAAATCAATTGACAGTTAGGAGGAAACTTTCAGTTTAATGGGGTGGATGCAAGCTACTATGTGTATACAGTCATATTGAGTTATAGTTACCTCACTGTGAATGCACTTCAAGGAAAACTGAATGTTACTGTATACAATTTATTAAATTGTACTTTTGTAAAATGTATTAGTATAATGGATAATAATGACTTACAAAGGTGTAGAATTTCACTTAACTAATGCTCAAAGAGAAGCAATTAAAAGGGCATACCTAAATAAGACTGGTGTGTCTATTTCAATGAACAAATCACAAATGAGTGGTGCAGATACACCAAGACTTACAAAAACACAGATTGGCAAACTAAGAAAAAGCAAAAAAGCTGTCACTCTAAAGCTGTCCAAAACTCAAGTGCAAAAACAGGGTGGGTTTCTTGGTGCTCTTGCCTCACTCATTGTTAGGGTGGCCCAATTGTTCTTAAAAGTGTTTTACCCTCATTGGGATTAGCTGCCGCCTCAGGAGCAATTCATGGGGCCACAAGCAAGAAAGTTACTGGCCGGGGAGGTAGACGAGGAAAATGGCTTCTCCTGGGACCGAATTCCCCCTTTAACAGCATCCCCATACTTAGAGCACTTCTGTAAATATAGTATGATATAATATAAATGTATTCAGAATATTCAGTCAGTCTTACTCAAACCAAAAGAAAAAGATAGCTGAGGCTTGGAATAAGAAAACTGGTATAAGGCTTAGACTTGGCCCTAGTCAACTCACTGGTACAGACACGTTAATGCTAACAAACAGACAGATTGCAAAAATAAGTAAGCACAGAAAACTGAATAAAGGACTTGACCTAACAATGTCTAAAGCTCAAATGAGCATGCATATGAGTGCAGCAAACAAAATGGGAGGTTTTTGGCCTATGCTTCTTGCCAGTCTTGCAGGATCTTTTCTACTAAGTCTTTTCGGGGGTAAAGGTTAAAAAAAAAAGACAGCAAGGGTGTTGGTCCTGCCAGCAAACTCGGGCAGCCAGAGATCTGGTCCTCCCTGGAACCCATTAACTAATTATGACATTGATTGTATGTTAAAGTCAGTAAAAAAAAACTACAGAGGAACCTTTTCCAAAGACATGTTACCAGCTAAGCCTGCTAAAAATGAAAGCATGGTCATTAATCTGCAATACTACTTTACTGGGTCTGGCACACACTGGGTTGCAAGTATGAATATTTTGACCCATTTGCTGTTCCTCCACCTGATGTGGTTGTGAAATACAATAAAAGAACACAAAAGGAAATTGTGTTTAATGCAGCTCAAATTCTGAGCCTGGATTCTGTCATGTGTGCTTATTACAGTGTGTTTTACATCCAAAACAGAGGAATGGGAAGGAAATCTATGGAAATCTTACTCCAATTTGCCCTCAAGTCTAGCTTATTAAATAGAAGTATAATCAATGATTATGCCCCAAAAAATTAAAGTATATATGCGATCATGTGACACCCATGCTTAAGCATCTACACTAACTTCCCGCGAAATTCTGCTGCCAGTACAAAATTGCTGTTTTGGCCTACCGTCATTTTGATGGGACTCTTTCGGCATCCCTTCGCACATATCAACCATCCCGTTCTCTCCATTCAGCATATGAAAAGCTTCTTAAAATTCCTAAACATAGTACACATCTTTTGGTGAGCGTAGTTTTAGTTTCAATGCCCCGTCTGTCTGGAACTTGCTGCCGGCTGGCCTGCATGATGCACCTGAAGACTAACATGTTTCGACTGGCTTTTGTTTGATTTTCTTCTCATGATCATGTATGTTGTTGTATCCACTATCAGGTCTGTACGTTGTTTTGTATTATGTTGGTAAGCTTGTTGATGAATGTCTGCATGTGAATGTTGTTACGTCAGCGCATTGAGTTGTACAGAAGTGTGCTATACAAATGCTATTCATTATTATTATTATTATTATTATTATTATTATTATTATTATTATTATTATTATTATTATTATTATTATTATTATTATTATTATTATTATTATTATTATTATTATTATTATTATTATTATTATTATTATAATATATATATATATATATATATATATATATATATATATATATATATATATATATATATATATATACATATGAAACCGTACTGTCTGAAGTGTAAAGCAGTTACAGATTCTAAAAATGTCACTTTAGGAACAACCTACAATGGTAAGAAAACAGCTAGATCACTGTGTCCAGTCTGTAATTCTATTTAAAAAACATTCTTGCCTCAAAAGGAAGGAGGTGTAATATACATTCACAAAGCCATGTTACCTCTTTCATCAAAGAAAGGATTAACATTACATCGATACAAGTACTGTGGACCTGGCAATCCATTAGACAATGGTCCACCAGTGAATGAACTTGATGAAATATGTAAAGAGCACAATTTTGCATACACTGATGGAGACAAAAAACAGGCTGATGAAAAAATGCTACGGCAGTTATCAAAACACACTGACAAGACTTTGGGTGAGAAAGCTGCCAAGGCATTAGTAGTCAGACCACTGATTAGTTTGAAACATAAGATTGGGCTGGGAAACGGGAGAAGGTGTTGATGAAATGGACTGATGAATTAACAGAGGAACTTCATAGGCCAGTCAAAAGAAAGTTTCCTCAACGCGGAGTTATTTCAAGTGATATTGACAACATTTGGACTGCAGATCTTGTTGACATGCAAAGCTTCAACAATAAAAAATGGATACAAATATCTCTTAAACGACATTGACATATTCAGCAACATTGCATGGAGTGTAGCTATAAGCACACAATCGGGACTGAAATAGTTCAAGCTTTTGAAACCATTTTGAAAGGGGGAAGAAAGCCTAGCTTCCTCTCGATTGATCAAGGGACTGAACAGAACATATAGGAGCTTTCTCAAAGAAAATCAGATTAAAATGTACCACAAATACAATGAATGTAAAGCAGTTATTGTGGAGAGATTTAACCGTACATTGATTGAAATCACATATGTGGAAGTATTTTACTGTCAACAATACATACAAATATTTTGATGTTTTGCCTAAATTGATTAAAAAGTACAATAACACGTTTAATAGATCTCTGGGTATGTCTCCCTCACAAGCATCTGATCAGAAACATAAACAGGATGTTTATCTTGCATTGTAGAATGAGCAGGTGATAGAGTCTAAAGCGCAAATTCTGAGTAGGCGATTTTGTTTGAATTTCCAAACAAAAGAAAGCATTTGAGAAAGGTTATACACTGAACTGGACAGAGGAGCTGTTTAGAATTATATCAATTCAGAAAACGATTCCTTTAACTTACAAAGTAGAAGACATGAATGGTGAACCACTACAGGGAAGCTTTTACTCACAGGAGCTGCAGAAATCATCACAAACTGTCGTTAGAATTGAAAGAATATTCAAACGTGACCACAAAAAGCAGCGCACATTCATAAAATGGAAAGGCTATGCTTTAAACTTTAACACATGGGTGCCTTTTAAAGAATTAAGGCTTAACAAAACAACATCAGTGAGACAGAGACCAAACACACATACCTTGCAGAGCTAGCGGTTGTGGCTGTCTGAAGGCTCAGGCAAAGATGGTGTCCTTTGCATGGCAAAGAGTACATTAAACTGTAGGAGAATTCTCAGCTGAAGTTTTAGTTGGTGTCATGGCACCTCTCTTGCGATGTTGTAGTGGTTTGAAAAGGAGGAGACAAGTCTCCCTTTCATAAAAAAGCAAAACCATTAAATCCCTATATGTCCTTCCTCTGGAGAGAAGCTTTGGTTTGTGCATGGGTGAACTCTCAGAGGAAGTACGGTTCTTACTCAACAACTGACATCACTCTCCATGCCAGATTATCGCACTCAAATGCGTGCTTTCTCTGATAGTGCACTATCATGAGTAGCATAGCGGCCAGACAATCCTTGAGCGGGTGTACCATCCGCCCATTGACCCAAGGGGATCACATCGCACTGGTATGTAGCACAGAGCAATGCCGACACACCTTTTCCTAGACTACAATCAAAAGAATCGATGGCCAATCTTTCTCAGGATCTAGTCCAGTTGCCGAACCTGGCAGGGATACACCAGTGAACGTAGAGGCCGGCCTTTTATACCAGCATGATTCCCGCAACATGGTACCACTGGTGTGGAGCTGTGTTTTTTTAATTGTAAGTACAGACTTTTAAGGAAGGAAGGAAGGAAGAATGAAAAGAAGGAAGAAAGAAATAAAGGAAGCAAGAAAGGAAGGACGAAAGGAAGAAAGGAAGAAAGGAAGAAAGGAAGGAAGGAAGGAAGGAAGAAAGGGAGAAAGGAAGGAAGAAAGGAAGGAAGGAAGGAAGGGAAAAGGAAGGAAGGGAAAAGGAAGGAAGGGAAAAGGAAGGAAGGAAGGAAGGAAGGAAGGAAGGAAGGAAGGAAGAAAGAAAGACAGACAGACAGACAGAAACACAGAAAGACAGAAAAAATTAAAGAAAGAAAGAAGGTAAGAAAGAAAGGAAGGAAGAAAGGAAGAAAGAAAGAAAGGAAGAAAGGAAGGAAGAAGGGAAGAAAGAAAGGAAGGAAGGAAGGAAGGATGGATGGATATAAGATTGAAAGGAAGAAAGGAAGGAAGAAAGGAAGAAAGGAAGGAAGGAAGGAAGGAAGAAACGAAGGAAGGAAGGAAGGAAGGAAGGAAGGAAGGAAGGAGGGAAGAAACGAAGGAAGGAAAGAAGGAAGGAAGAAAGGAAGAAAGAAAAAGAAAAAAGAAAGAAAAGAAAGGAAGAAAGAAAAGAAAGGAAGAAAGAAAAGAAAGGAAAGGAAGAAAGGAAAGAAAGAAAAGAAAGGAAAGAAAAGAAAGAAACTAAAGAAAAGAAAGAAAAGAAAGAAAAGGGAGAAAAAATAAGAAAAAAAAGGAAGAAAAGAAAGAAAAGAAAGAAAAGAAAAGAAAAGAAAGAAAAGAAAGGAAAGAAAAGAAAAGGAAAGAAAAAAAGAAAGGAAAGAAAAGAAAGAAAAAGAAAGAAAAGAAAAGATAAAAAAGAAAAGGAAAGAAAAGGAAAGGAAAGAAAAGAAAAGAAAATAATAAAAGAATGGAAGGAAAGAAAGGAAGGAAAAGAAAGGAAAGACAAGAAAAGAAAAGAGAAGGGAAGGAAAGGAAAGGAAAGTAAAGAAAAGAAAAAAGGAAAAGAAAAAAAGAAAGGAAAGAAAAGGAAATAAACAAAAAGATAAGAAAGGGAAAGGAAAGGAAAGAAAAGGAAAGGAAAGACAAGAAAAGGAAAAGAAAAAAAATGAAAGAAAGAAAACGAAAGCAAGGAAAGGAAAGAAAATAAAAAAGGAAAATAAAGGAAAGAAAGGGAAAGGAAAGAAAACGAAAGGAAAGAAAAGAAAAGAAAAGAAAAGGAAAGGAAAGGAAAGGAAAGGTAAGAAAACTAAAGAAAAGAAAAGAAAAGGAAAGGAAAGGAAAGGAAAGGAGAGGAAAGAGAAGGAAAGGAAAGGAAAGAAAAGAAAAGGAAAGGAAAGAAAAAACGAAAGAAAAGGAAACGAAAGAAAAGAAAAGGAAAGAAAAGGAAAGAAAAGGAATGTAATGGAAAGGAAAGGAAAGGAAAGAAAAGGAAAGGAAAGGAAAGGAAAGAAAAGGAAAGAAAAGGAAAGGAAAGGAAGGGAAAGGAAAGAAAAGAAAGGGAAAGAAAAGAAAGGGAAAGGAAAGAAAGAAAGAACGAAAGAAAGAAAGAAAGAAAGGAAGGAAGGAAGAAAGGAATAAAGACAGGAAGAAAGGAAGGAAGGAAGAAAGGAATAAAGGAAAAAAGGAAGGAAGATAGGAAAGAAAGGAGGAAGAAAAACAGGAAGGAAGAAAAGAAGAAAGGAAGGAAGGAAAGAAGAAATAAAGAAAGGAAGAAAGGAAGAAAGAGAGAAAGGAAGGAAGAGAAAAAGTAAGGTAGGAAGAAAGGAAGATAGGAAGGAAGAAACAATGAAAAGAAGGAAGGAAGAAATAAAGGAAAGAAGGAAGGAAGGAAAGAGGAAAGTAAGGAAGGAAGGTAGGAAAGAAGGAAGGAAGAAAGGAAGCAAGAAAGAAAAGAAGAAAGGAAGGAAGAAAGAAAGAAAGGAAGAAAGAAAGGAAGGAAGGAAAAAAGAAAGGAAGAGGGGAAGAAAGGAATAAAGGAAGGAAGAACGAACGGACGGAAGAAAGAAATAAAGGAAGCAAGAAAGGAAGGAAGGAAAAAAGAAATGAAGAAGGGAAGGAAGGAGGAAAGGAAGAAAGGAAGGACGAAAGAAAGGAAAAAAGGAAGGAAGAAAGGAAGGAAGGAAGGAAGAAAGGAAGAAAGGAAGAAGAGAAAGAAAAAAAAAGAAAGGGAAAAAGTAAGGTAGTCAGAAAGGAAGATAGGAAGTAAGGAAGAAAGAAAGGAAGGAAGGAAGGAAAGAAGGAAGAAGAAAGGAAGAAAGAAAGGAAGAAAGAAAGAAAAAAGGAAGCAACAAAGGAATAAAGGAAGGAAGGAAGGAATAAAGAGAGGAAGGAAGAAAGAAAGGAATAAAGAAAGAAAGAAAGAAAGGAAAGAAGGAAGAAAGAAAGAGAGGAAGGAAAGAAGGAAGAAAGGAAGAAAGGAAGGAAGCAAGAAAGAAAGGCAGGAAGGGAGGCATTAAGAAAGGAAGAAAGAACGGAAGAAAGAAAGAAATTAAGAAAGAAAGAAAGGAAGGAAGGAAGAAAGAAAGGAAGAAAGAAATGAAGGAAGAAAGAAAGAAAGAAAGGCAGGAAGGAAGGCATTAAGAAAGAAAGAAAGAAAGCTAGAAAGAAAGAAATTATGAAAGAAAGGAAGGAAGGAAGGAAGGAAGAAAGAAGGGAAGAAAGAAAGGAAGGAAGGAAGAAAGAAAGGTTGGAAGGAAGGCATTAAGAAAGAAAGAAAGAAAGGAAGAAAGAAAGAAATTAAGAAAGAAAGAAAGAAAGAAAGAAAGAAAGAAGGAAGAAAGAAAGAAAGAAAAAAAGAAAGAAGGAAAGAAAGAAAGAAAAGACGAAAAAAGAAAACGAGACAGAGAAAAAGAGACAAAGAAGGGAAGAAAAAAGCGAAGAAAAGAAGGAAAATGAATGTACAACGAATGAAAACAAGAACAAGTCAAAACAAACAAGCAAATATTAAATCGATGATTACTGCGACATTTTAAACAAGAACAACTTCAAAAACAGCAACGACGACAAAACTACAGCAGCAACAACAACAAAACAACAAATAACAGATATTCAACAGCAACAGCATCAATAATGACAACATCGTCAACAACAACAACAACAACAGAAGTCGCAGCAGCAATATTAAGAGCAACTGAAGCTTCAGTGTAGGCAGTAACAACAACAATAGCGTCTCTATAACAAAAACAACATTAACCACGCTCACAACGTCAACAACAACAGCAGCAGCAGCAGCAACAGCAACAGCAACAGCAGCAGCAGCAGCAGCAACAGCAGCAACAGCAGCAGCAGCAATGATCAGTATCAGCACCCAGTCACCTCCGTTCCGGACTTACGGAATATCTGCAGGCATTTTCGGGTAATTATCGATGTAATCGCAGCAGATTTCTTGCCAGTCACAGCCACAGCAGTATGTCCAGTTCTGTGCCTAATGTGATAGGGGGCAATTGGATTAACCACGTGGGTGGCCGTTGGTGCCATACTTGTTGTAGCATCGGGATCTCTGCAACACAAGGAGTGAGATGGAGAACTTTAAACACATAAACAACTCCACACACACAAGCACACAAGCAAACAGACAGATCGGGATAAACCGAGAAACGTGCAAACAAATCAAGCCAACTAGCAATCGTGCAAAAGCACAAACAGCAAAAAAGACAGACAAATGAACGAACGAATAAATGAAGGAAGGAATGAACAAACCAATGAATAAACGAAAGAACTAACGAATGATGAACGGATAATGAAT